>JAXBDA010004332.1:0-29503 GCA_036023075.1 Gaultheria prostrata | reverse complement strand
ATTTTTTTACTTTGATGTCTTTTTGTTTTATTTTTTATGACTTAAAAGTAAATGGGCAACCAAGCATGAGGTTGGGCTTGGGCAACCCAAACCTCGGGGCCGGCACTGCCTATCATTACATCGATTTACACGCAGTTTGGCCTAGTCCAATCCAACTTGAATTATCTTCGTATAAACTTATACGCTGTCAATGGTTCAATTCTTTTGACCAACAATTTGGAGTAATTGGCAAAACATCACCTATCATTACATCGATTTACACGCATTTTGGCCTAGTCCAATCCGACTTGAATTATCTTTGCATAAACTTCTACGCTGTCAATGGTTCAATTCTTTGGACCAACAATTTGGAGTAATTGGCAAAACATCACCTATCATTAAATCTATTTACACGCATTTTGGCCTAGTCCAATCCAACTTGAATTATCTTCACATAAACTTCTACGCTATGAATGGTTCAATTCTTTTGACCAACACTTTGGAGTAACTGGCAAAACATCACCTATCATTACATCTATTTACACGCATTTTGGCCTAGTCCAATCCAACTTGAATTATCTTCGCATAAACTTCTACGCTATGAATGGTTCAATTCTTTTGACCAACACTTTGGAATAATTGGCAAAACATCACCTATCATAAGGGTCGGCCCCGCAAACCCGTGGGCTTGGGCAACCCCTTGGGCTAGGGCAACAAAATAAAAAATTTGCTCTGTATAACGCTATAGTATAAAATTTTAATGATGGATCACAATAATTGTGGTAGTGTAGTGGGTTACCGCCTGGGTGTCAAGATTCCCTGATTTACTGATTAGGGTTCGAGTCCTTTAACCCCCAATTTTAGTAATTTTGATCTCTTGTTTTTGGTTAAATTACACTGCCCTTCCCTGAGGTTTCTAACAACAAGAAGAACTTCCCTTTAGATATTTCAAATGACAATGTCCTCCATTCCACTTTAGTAATTGGATCAGATTGCCCTTCACACATACGCCTATAGTTTAGAAATGAAAAGTGATAGTGTCACGTAGTAAATTTTATTTTATGTAACTCCCATTTCACATTCGTGTAGAAAAAAGATATCTTTTGGATACCATAACAACCAAACACAACATACAACAAAAAAAATATGTTACATTTCCATAGCCTTCCAATTTATATATTGTAGTAACCTAGTTACAGCTTCTACGATACTTGTATTTTGCACCAAACCAAGAAGAATTTGCTTAAAAAATGTAAGAAAAAGTTATTTTCTTTAAATCGAAAGCACTATAAGCGGGGTTACATTTTGCATTTGGTTTTTATTTTTTACTTTTTTATGTAATTCAAGCTAAAAAATAGCATTATGCAACCTTGATTTTTTTACTTTGATGTTTTTATCTTTTATTTTTTATGACTTAAAAGTAAATGGGCAACCAAGCATGAGGTTGGGCTTGGGCAACCCAAACCTCGGGGCCGGCATTGATTGGAAAGTTACTTCATAAGTTAGATCCCTTTTGGTTTGGACTTTGACAAAGAAGAGGAAATCAAACTCAGGATCACCGGCCCTGTATTCGGCCAATTTTTTAATCTACAAATTCTGTCTTCTCATTGTTTAAGCACGTATTCTTCTCAACAGGCAAGCAACTTAGGGTGAGAAACCATGTATTAATGATTCAAGAGGTATGGGCTAAGAGCATCACCAATGGAATAATCAAAACATCTAAATAACTAAAGTTAACAATGTTAGTTCAAAAATTGGCTCACATTGGCATAATCAAAGATAACAACCTTTTAGCCAATAACCAAATTTTGGCATTTGGATAATCAAAAGTAACAACATTTTCTCAATAACCAAAACTTAATAGTAACTAAATTTTGGGGACCACACCCTATTTATAATTCTTTTTTGGTAGAATGAATTCAAAAGAAACAACATTCTCCCTCCATTTTTCAAATACTTATTTCAAAACTCAATTTTTTTGCGCACTCTCTAAAAAAATTGAAATTATCAATAATAAAAAAAATTAAAAATATGTTCAAGATTGGTCTCATTTTAAAGGTATTGTGAATATCTTTTAAATAGTACTAATATTATAAAAATATATATACAAATTTAAAGTTGTGCCCATTTTATGAATAAAAATAGAGGGAATAGTACTTTTTTTTTATTATGAACACAAAATACCATTGTGACACTCCACATTGTTAACTTTATAAATGTCTTGTATGGATAATCAAAATCTGATGTGGCAACTTATGATTTTCCAGTTTTAGTTATACCATTGGTGATGCTCTAAGAACTTGGAAGACGAGTTGTTTTTAATTGAACAAGTTCTTTGCCATTAGAGAATTTTTTTTTCGAAGTACCGCTCATCGAATGCATTTTTCTAATGTTATTATCTACAGTTGTAAAAATACTTTTAACAATAGAAAATTACTCCATTAGGTTTAAGTATTTTCTATTGAAGTTTGTTGATTTAAAAAAAAATTATTTCAGTTTATTTGTCATTGTCAAAAGTGATTTATTTGTGAATTTGATAGTAAAAGTTAAACATAAAATTAAAAAAAAACTTATCAAATGTGGTGTACAAAATATTTGAACATTGGACTTGAATAATATCTATCACAATAAAAGCTTTACTATTAATTTATACTAATATAGTAATGTAAGTGGTGCAAGAGTTATATGTGGTAGAAAACTAAGAAACAATTTACCTAAGAGGAAAGGGCCTTGCCAAGTATTGAACCCAAGACACCATAGATACAGAAACTGTGGAAGACAACAAGCCATTGATACAATCTTTGTGTTTGCGTTTCACAAGTATTAATTTATATATATATTAGAAGTACAACTTCTACTAAAATTGGGCTCCCATTTTTTTTGCTTAAATTACAGGCCTAAAGCCGCCGCACCTCCGACTTCACCTCAGGGTCGACCCTGACTACAATTGGTAGTGTTGGGGGTTCTTGCCCAAATTTATAATGCACAAAAAGATAAGGATGCGTTTAGTGACACCATAAATGTAGCGCTATGTTGCATCAAGTTTCTTGGGAAAAAAAGTTGAATTAGGTTCTTACAATCGACTGAAATAAAGATGATTTCTAAAACATAATTTGAGCAAGCTAATAAAACGTACTCCCTCCGTCCCTTTTTAAGTGATCCCTATCGGAATACGTGCAATTTCAAATCTCTAAAAAATATATTTTTATATACCAAATTAATGTGCTCATTGAGTACTTTAATTTGGTGCAAAAAAAAATTAAAAATATTCAACGGAAGTACATTTTTTAACGTCTACAAAAATACACGTTTCCCAAAGGTATCACTTAAAAAAGGACGGAGGGAGTAATTTCTAAGAAGAATACAATCTGGTCACAAAGAACTTTGACATGCAGCAACAAGATATCGACCTATTGCTGAAATCTAGCAGCATTTTCCTCTTTTATGAAATGTAGGGAAATTCACCTGCTAAGTTGGGATGCTTTGTGTACCTAGAAGTTTATTAACCAAAGAATGAGCTATCTCGCTTGCTAAAGAGAATATAGCAGAATCAGATCTTTGGACAACATCACTAAAAATTGAACAATTCTATTCGGAGGCTGCTCAAGAACTATCAACGGCTCCATGGCTCTTATCTCATATCTTCAAGCGTGCAAACAAATATCGGAAAATTGACCTAAAGGACAAGTTTGGGGCTTTAAAGAGTGTTTAGCCCAGCCTAACTTATTTTTAATGCCTCCAATTCAATGATGAGAAATTTTTGAGGGCTCAAGGACAACGCTAAACAAAAATACCCTTAATGAAATAAACAAAAATATCCCGTTTGTGATTCAGCCGGTTCAGCTCCTCCTCCGTCAGATTTCTCGAACAATAACTACTCCCGTCTCTCTCTCTCTCTCTCTGCAATTCGACCGCTTGGGTTCATTGCCCACTTCCCTCTTGTGGCCCAATTAATTCACACGGTGAGACTTTGGGAAGTGAATGAATAAGTGGTACTAAGGCATATAGTGCATGCAAGACAAATGTTCATGGACCAAGACATGAACTCCTTTTAGATTAGTAATTGCCAAATGACATCTAAGGACCAGCATTAAAGAAGCTTTTTTTTTTAAATAAAATTATTATTATTAGACCATTGCATGCATTAGTTCGATTATGCATTTCAGTGTAGGCTAGCAAATTGAATATAGATTACAATTGAAGTTTGTCACTTTTTTCTGGATTTTTTGCAAGGGAGCTTTTTCTGGTATTACTGGATAAAATTGTACTCCCTCCATCCCAATTTAAATGTCACCTATGGGAGACCATGCAAGTTTCACCTTAAAAAATAAAATACTTTCGGAATATATATTTTTGTTCTCCGACGAGACTTGCTCCAAAATAATAAGAGAAACAAATAAAGTAGCAAAAATGTGGGCCAACGTTGAAAAACATTCGTCTAAGACGACAATTAGCAAAAAAATAAAATAGTTGTTTGGTATTTTTTTAGGCTCTAGTGAATTTTTTTTTTGCTTTGGTCCTAATTTTTTAATTTTAGACTCCTCTCATTCATACGGATGATTAATCCAAAATATATACTAAAAATGTAATAAAAATTTAGAAAAGACGAAAAAACTTGAAAAACTAAAAAGAAATTAAGGAGGATAGAAAACTTTATTTGTTAAAAAGAAATTAAAAATGTAGACATATTTGGTAATCTATTTCTGCTAATAACTGAAACAGAGGCCAGATTGCAACAGACTACCACATATGTCTGCTTTTGATGGCATGATACATAGTACATAATCTGTTGTTGTTATTGGCATGAAATAGATGTTAGATTGAAATAGACTACCATATATGTCTGCTTTACTGGCGTGATACAGAGTACAGATGTACACATATTTGATAATCTGTTTATGTTATTGTCATGAAACAGAGGCCAGTTTGCAATAGACTACATTATCTGTCTGCTTTGCTGGCATGATACAGAGTACAGATGTACACATATTTGTTAATATGATGTTATTTGCATGAAACAAATAACAGATTGCAACAGACTACCATATATGTCTGCTTTGCTTGCATGATAGAGAGTACATATATACAGATATTTGGTGATCTGTTGCTATTATTTCTTAAAAATAAATTGAAGAATTAAAATTGAAGAAGTTCAATTTTTTACATTTCAAAAAATCTATAAAAAAAAAGTACCAAATTATATTTGTTAACATTATATAACGGCCATTTATTTTGGAACAGTTAAAAAAAGAAAGGAGCAACATTTCAGGACAAAAAAATTATTTTGCACAATTATTTTTGGGAATTGATATTGGCACTCCCCAAATTGTTAATGGCACTCCAAAAGGGAGTGTCATTATCAATCCCTATATGGACTTGATATTAGCACTCCCCTTATTGATATTGGCACTCCCCTTTTGGAGTGCCATTAACAATTTGGGGAGTGCCAATATCATTTTCCTTATTTTTTTATTTTTTTTTGCTTGAAAAGAACGAAAAGACATACTTTGTTTTAATCGGGGAAAAAATACAAAAAAAGACATATTTTGTATTAACAGATAACGTTATCTACGTAGCCAGGTCTAAAAAATGAAAAATTCATTTATGTGTTAGCCAAACAAGGCCCTTCCCAGAGGGTCATTAGATATGGAAAAAAAAATGAAAAATTCATTATTTGTGTTAGCCAAACAAGGCCCTTGCAGGGTATTTTTTTCACATATTGTCCAAATGTCCTGTTGGCATTATGGGAAAAGTTGATATCCTTATTGCATAAATAATCTATATACTATGTCCTCCTTGAAAAAGCTCCCAACAAATATATAGATCTGTCTTTTAACAAAAGAAATATAACAGTCACATTACTTCATCGATATCCTTTACCGTAGCACAAGATGGAAAATGTCACTATCTAATGTGAACACCTTTATGAACGACCCAAACCATGAAACCACTTTAGAGCTTTTGCTTGTTTCCCATTTGGTTGAGATCATATCATAATAGAACAAATATCACAAGGCCCTCATAACTGTTGTTGGTTCAATAATCTCAAAAATCAGGTGGAATTCTTGCGACTGCAGAACTTATCAGTGCAAATGGGACTTTGGAATAAGGTGGTAAACATTACGCTCCATTGCTAAGAAAATTAAAGTTTGCGGATCATACGAAGTTTTGATAAATATTCCCAACAAATTTCACAAAACCATACCACAGTTGACTAGATATCAATATGTGTAGTCATAACTTCCCATAACTTTTAGACAGTACAATCTTCTTCCCCTCCCCTTCATCGTTACTTGGCTTTTGTACTTTCACAAATGCTCTTACATACATTGAAAAAAGAGAGAGCTGAAAACTAGATTTTGCACATAAGGATTTGTGGGCCCACTTTGAGTCCAACACAAATAATTAAAACTGTTCAACAACTTTAAAATATTTTTTCGAAAGGCCTTTGAAAAAATTAGCTAAATCAGATAAGTGTAAATGCTTGATCTAGTTATCTAACTTTCCCTTCAAATAAAAGATATTAAATTTTGAATGAAAAAATCGAAGATTAGAATAAACACTTCCTCTTATCCGATTGAGCTGTTTTGTGTGTGTGTGTGTGTGTGTGTGTGTGTGTGTGTGTGTCACTTACAATTAAAAAACTGCTTGGATTATTTGTATGAAACCCTTAAGTGGATCCCAATTAAAAAGTTTCTAAGCACAATTTAGTTTTCCGCTCTCTATATTCTATCCCTCTCTCTCTACTTTTCAGACCCATCACATGTTTTTTACCATCAGAGTTTGTCTTCCTCTCAGAGCGGAGTCTGAGTTGGCTTAGGAAAAAAAAAAAACCCAATCCAAGACCCGAACCGTACGGGGACTCTTGGAACTGTATAATTTCTTGAGCTTTCTAAATGGCTTAGTGGCGATGTACAGGTGGTTTTAGTTAAGTGAAGTGGCGGTTTCACAACCATAATGAAATCAATGTGGTTGGATTAACTTCAATTAAACAGTTCCCATGAATATAGTTGTTCTGAGTGTTCATGGGCTTTCAAAACAGTACAGTTTCTGCAATTTTTTTCAAAACAGCAGCAAAGAAAACCGGCTCAATTTTATCCTTACCTAAAAAAAAATAATAAAAAAAAAAGAAAACCGGCTCTGTTGTGTAGTCTAAACTCTAAAGTAATTTTCAAAACAATTGTTCTGAATTGTATTACAGAGCCTCTCTAAAGATGTTAATTCCAGAAAACAATTTAAGAGTGGTGCTGGTTCTCGACATTGAAGACTCCAAACAAGTACTCCCACACCTTCTACGACTTCTTCTGCATTCATGAGAGAAAGCAACCACCAGTGATGGTGGGTAATTGGCAGTACCACTACGAAGATTATGTGTGACGACTTGTGCGGAGAGGGAGGAGGTGAGAGATTCTATTTCTAGATTTTTTTTTATATCCTCCATATGTTTCTAGATTGCCAACATGTCACATTTGTAAGAGTTTAAATTTTCGCCTTGCTCCTTCTCTGTTCTGATTTATGCTTTGTTATCGCAGGATGTTTTCTCTCCTACGGTGAATAATGTAGCATAAATCAAATTGATCAACTTAAAATTTCGCAATAATAGATGAAGATGCAGTTCAAAACATAAAAAGATGAAGATAACACTTCCACCTAGTATTACTTTCACCGTCTAGTTGCAGGCAATGGCATGGAAAAGACGCGGATCAAACAAATACAGAAAGGATATATCCATATGCTACTAATGTATATAGTTTGCAGGCCATATTTTAATCAACCTCCTCAATCTTTGGTCCAACACTTCTCAGCAGCATCCTAATACAGTTTCGCTATTATAGGGTTGCAAATTCCCTCCAATCCCTTCATCTTAGACTTGAACTCCTCCGTCTCTGCAAACTTGTTCCCATCCAACCAATGAATCACCTCGTCAGACGCAGCTTCAATCTTCTTCTTGTCAGCCGGACGAATCTTCCCGCTATTCTTCTCATCCCTAATAATGTTCCTCATGTTATAAGCGTAATCCTCCAGCGTGTTTTTTGCCTACATTTTCTTCTTGTACTTCTTGTCTTCCGACATGTACTTCTCAGCCTCCTTCACCATTCTCTCAATCTCCTCCATTGACAACCTACCCTTATCGTTTGTAATCGTGATCTTGCTCTTTTGTCCGGAAGTTTTGACCTCTGCAGAGACATTAAGAATACCATTTGTATCGATATCAAAACAGATACCGATTTTCGAGACACCCCTAGGAGCCGGAAGAACTCCATCTAAAATGAATTTGCCCAGGAAGTTGTTGTCTTTGGCTCGAGTTCTTTCCCCCTCATAGACTTCAAATTTAACGCTGGTTTGGTAATCTTTGGAAGTTTGGGCATCCTGAACATTCTTCGTCGGAATAGAGGTGTTTTTTGGAATCACCACCACCATAACCCCATTACAATCTTCCCAACCAAGGGAAAGCGGAGTGACATCCAACAACAGTTCTAAATCCTGAACCTTCTCACCACTCAAAATCGCAGCCTGAACAGCGGCACCATAAGCCACAGCCTCATCAGGATTAATGCTTTTGCAAAGCTCCTTCCCATGGAAGAAATCTTGCAACAATTTCCGGGCCTTGGGAATCCTAGTAGACCCACCAACAAGAACGACTTCGTCCACATTGTTCTGGTCCATTTTCACATCCCTCAAACACTCCTCCACTACCTCCATACACTTCCTGAACAAATCAATGTTCAGCTCCTCGAACCTGGCCCGAGTAATAGTAGCACAATAATCAATCCCCTCGAATAACGCATCAATTTCGATCATAGTTTCAGCAGCCGATGAAAGATTTCTCTTAGCTCTTTCACAACAAGTCCTTAACCTCCTTAAAGCTCTTGGGTTCCCACTAATATCCTTCTTAAACTTCCTCTTGAATTCCTGAACAAAATGGTTCACCATTCTGTTGTCAAAGTCCTCACCACCCAAATGTGTATCCCCACACACAGCTTTAACCTCAATTTTACCATCTTCGATGATTAACAGAGAGACGTCGAATGTTCCACCCCCAAGATCGAATACAAGCACTTTTTTCTCACCGGTGCTACTGGCTTTGTTGTCCAGACCATAACCGATGGCGGCAGCAGTTGGCTCATTGATGATCCGCATCACGTTGAGCCCGGCAATGACTCCGGCGTCTTTGGAGGCTTGTCTTTGAGAATCGTTGAAGTAGGCGGGGACAGTGACGACAGCATTTTTTATGGTGGTGCCGAGATAATCCTCTGCGATTTCTCTCATTTTTAGAAGGACCATTGAGGAGATTTCTTCAGCGAAGAATTGTTTCTCTTTGTTCTTGTATGTTACTACTATCATGGGTTTGTCGTCTGGACCGGGTGTGACCTTGAATGGCCATAGCTTCATGTCGCTCTGAACAAGGGCGTCACTGTGTCTTCTTCCGATTAGACGCTTAGCATCTGGATAAACCAAAATTTCAAGAACAATTGAGAAACTAGAGATATGTGTTAAAGATCTGATAGTGTATAAATATGTAGAAAGTGGATACAAAACATAAAATTGTAGTGTATGAATCTAATCCTCTAGTTTAGACACTGTTTCGAAAGGAATCACATTCCCTACAGCCTACAAACAAGCAGTAGTTAGTAGGGAGGGCCGTCTGAGGCAAGGCAAACAAGGTTTGAGCTTTAAACCTCAAACTTTACATAAAATTAGGTTCTCCTAGTTCAATACATGTTACAATAAGTACAAAAATAAGCCTTTTGTGAGTTCACCCAAAAAACAGAGGACTCAGTTTTTTCAAATCAACCCAAAATCAAAGTGTACTTAGATATGTGAATGAATTTTGAATTGATTCCTAAAAGATAGAAAAGTAGGGAGCTTTTCGATTTTTGATTGGATTTTGTAGAGCAATTCTACTTGTTTTAATAGAGGTATAAAAGGTAATTTTATAAAACATATATCAAATGGTTGGAAATAGCAAAAGAATGTCGATCATTATTTTGAAGGGCTCGTCAATACTTCTGCCAATGTAGAACGACATGCATTAATTAAGATCAAGATATAGCGGGCATTAAAGTACATGAGGGCTCTTTTTAGCAGATTAATGAAGAAATAGCAACACCATAAACTAGAAGAAACAAAAGAATGTGCACGTAAAAATTGGATGAAAAAGCTTGAATTTAAGAGCTTAGAACGTACCAAAAACAGTGTTGGTAGGGTTCATGGCAACTTGATTCTTTGCAGCATTGCCGATCAAACGTTGCTCATCGGTGAATGCAACATAAGATGGCGTCGTCCTGTTTCCTTGATGATTTGCTATAATCTCAACCCGATTGTGCCGCCAAACCCCAACGCATGAGTAAGTCGTACCAAGATCGATCCCAATAGCCAGCCCTAGATCAATCCCAATAGCCGGCCCTTCTCCTTTACTAGTCATTTTCCTCCCCAGTAAACTATCAGAAAAAAACACGAAACTGATTAAGCAAATACTCGAATGAGGCAGACAGGAAATAGTTGCACTTGAGCTTTATCTAACGGGTATAGTACTGTAGAATGAGGGGTGGAAAGAACAACTTTTTAAAGGAAGGTATAATTTTGAGAATGCTCGAATCGCCGGCTTCATAGCTGTATGATAAATATTTTGGAAGGTGAGAGATGGAAGGTGACTAGGTGAGAGATGTTTTTCTCGTGTGTGCTTAATTCCCACCAGTCGATATCAGTATACTTTTGCATATATGCACGGGGAACAGAAGAAATTAGTATACATCTATTCTTTCACTTCTCTTCTTAAACTGGTTCACGACCCATGCCTAAAAGCACCCCAGAAATCCAACCGTAAAGCGAACCAATATCTGGACACGAATAACTCAATGATGCTTGAAATTAAGCTTGATATTGGTCACATCCCATTTCAGAAACAAGAAGTGAATTTAAAGGCGAAAAAAACATATAGAACTACTCGGAAACAACCTTGGTGGGTTCTCTATTATGTGCAACCAAAACAGCATACTATTGTTCCTCCCAAATCAATCTGCTAAATCAAGCTTCACATGATTCCATACATTATAGATAAAGATATAGACAATTGAAACAAAAAGACAATGAATAATGGACAAATAAAATGAGCTACTTTTGCGAGCTCCAGGGGGAAAAGAAAAAAAAGAAAGTGAACTTTAGAAATGGATCATAGATAAAAAAGTGGATCATATCAATTGTTCGTCAAAATGAACAATACTTTTTGTAAGACACTACCAGACTAAGACTCTAAGGAAGTCGTAGCAAACAAAGACCTATATAGCACATTGTTCCAAAAAAAAAATTAAGAAAATAGCACCGACACGTAATGTGACACGGCACCACACACCGAAACGTAAATTCCAAAAAAATGGAGGACATGAGGCGTTGGGCCACATGTTCAAAAACATATATGCATTCTTTAATTGTATATTTGCAACACCACATCTAGTTTGATTGTATTCATCACTATATCATTCAACAATGTATTAAGTATTTCATCTTTTTTGTGTCTTTCTAACCAATAAACGGTTATCCGTCACACAAATAGTATGGCATTCCCAATCTTTAATTAAATCCTACTATTTCATCTATCACCGCCGACATTTTTTCTAATGCCCGAGAGTGGACGGAGCATTTTTCTAAAGTATCCATGGAGTTTTCAAACGAATGCTAAGAAAAAATAGGACACTTTGAATTTGAGTGTCTGATATGTGTGGAGAGGTCAGTGTCAACACCTGTAAGTGACCTACAACAAACATAGACAAAAACAATTTACCAAAAATCATATTTAGCAGAAAATATGAGTAGCTTTTCCGGTTCTCCAAAACAATTAAGCAAAAATCTAAATCTCTAAACTGCCAAAAAATTTGAGAGAAATAGCCAAACAAAGCCAGAAGACCAGAAGTCAAAATTTGATTGGTGGAAGATCCAACTCATGAACCGACTTTCGGAAGGGGATAGAAAACCCACCACTAACCACACACCACAGCAAGGAAAAAACACACCAGAAACCTAAGCAACCTAGGAAATACAGAGGATACTCCACACCTAACAAAACACCTGCAGCTAAGGTCAAAAATACAAGGAGCAATGTTCCAATTGGAACAGATAATCTGGTTTCTAGAACACCTTTAACATAGAATCAATTATCATTGGCATACAACAACTGAGATTGCAAGAAACAGAAAACAAGTAAAAAGTTCAGATAATTGGGTTTATAAGAAATAAAGAGTTTTTTACCTCCGCATTGAATCCAAAAAACCCATAACTCTGGAGAGAGAGAGCTCGTGGTTGATGGAATGTGCTTTCACTTGCTTCTCACAGTGTACGAAAATGTTGGGGAACGTGGACTTAAGTAGGAACTGGTAGCAGCAGTCACAGTGTATCGACCTTTTTTCTCTTAATCAAGGGTTAAGACTTAAGATTTAATTTAGATTCTCTTCCGACATTATTTTGGAATACTTTAACGCCAGTACTTTTAATGGATTCTATCTCTGTACCGAAAAAACGGATGGTTTTTGGAGGCTCCTTGACCCGACGACTCTGTTGTCCTCGGTCACACCCATGTTCTAAATACCCCATTTTGCTGGTAAAATTTATAATTTTGAGTATTTTGATTTATGAATGTGATTGGTATATTGATCATGCATGATTCAAATTAATTTGTTTTGATCTAGTAAAAGTTCAAGTAATGTGGAGTACGTTGTTATTCAACAGATTTCAATATCTATCATAGATACAAGAATAACTACATGGGTGTTAAGATAAAAAAAACAAAATAGTTTCATGAAGTGACAGAGCTATTGTGGGGCCAGACGGAGCCATCCCCACAAGTGTGTTTTTTTTTTTTCAAGGTAGAGTTTGCATAATTTTAGTAGATATATATATAAAAAAAAAAACATGAGATTTCATCCACAACTAAAAATTAAGAGGATTCTTCATTTGGAACACGTCAAATTATAGTGAATGACATCATGGGTGATTATATTGTAAATCGTTAAAGTCGTTAAATGATATGATATCAACAAATAAATCTATAGTAAATTTTCAAATTACCAAAATCGTGAATCAAATGAATGGATTTACTCTTGAAAACTCATGATACCAAAATTTCTTTCACAGTTCGCTCCCCTCCGACTTTAATCCCTTGCTCCGTCATTGGTTTCATGTACTTGTTGCTAGATTGGGCGAGAGTAGTTTTGATATTCAGTTCATTATTGATCAAGACATTTACAAGCTACCTAAATGCATTTTCAAGAGCAAATGTGTCTCCTACATCGGAATTGAGATTCTCTCGTCTAATGACCCCTAATGTAGCCACTCAATTTACGTAGAATAAGACCTACTAATTTCTCATTTGATGATCCGTCCATTTTCTATAACCATAGATGCGTTTATTGACCATTCTAAAACTCAAGTCAACCAGTTATCAACAAAGCATTAGTTGAATCATATATATCTAAAAAGAAAAATAAGATCACAGCCTCATCATCAATTCCTCGTAGTAAATATGCATAGTTTAGACAGATACCAATATTTGACCGCCTTACTTTATTACATATGTGATAAACTCGAATCATCAATTAAGATCGCGATAGGTTCCATTTTAACGTTTGGTAAGGAATCATTAAAAGAGAGGAGATCACTTTTAACTCCGCCCTGGCGTTAGGTAGGGCTTGAACAGAATATAATAACAGAGGGCTTTTTTTGAAAAGTAATAACAGAGGGCTTTAATGGTTTCTTGTTTGTGTTTGAGAAATGTGCAAACCCATATGGCAGTGGAGTAGCATCTAATGGCTTGAAAAGGAAATGGGAATGGCCAATTGAGCATTGCCATGCCAAGAAATCACATGAGCAGCACATGGACTCTGGATCTTGATCGATGATAATGAGATCAAAGATGGATGTATTAAATTATCGGCTCGATTGGATGCGGGTGCAAGGCACTGTGTGGTGCAGGGATCCCGCCGTCCATTGCGAAAATGCATGGCTCGGATTTAAGTCGAGCCCTATGTAAATCCGAACCATCCATTGCTTGAATTAAATTCAAACCGTACATTTTTGCAACGGACGGCCAGATCCCCGCATCACACGGTGCTGTGCACAGCAGGGACCTTGATCATTATCCCTATTGGTTTGGACTTTGACAAAGATAAGGAACTCATACTCGTATTGTTAAAAACCAATACGAATAAAATCCCTCGTCTTCTCACGCACTCTCATCTACAGATCATGTCTTCTCATTGTTTAAGCACGTATTCTTTTCAACAAGAATTTTTCTTTTTCTGCTTGCTTTTACAACTTTGATCATTTGTTAAATAAATTCTCAAAAGAAGGCTGGTCTCTATAGGGATGGAGCCGGGAATGTCAGTAGCGGTGGTCGCCCCTGCAAGAAAAAAAAAACTTCTAATGTTATATAGTAAAAAAAAAATACAAAAATTTTCCGAATTATATAGGCTCGCTCCTGCGTAGTGAAATTCCTGACTCTGTCTCTGCCTAAAAGAATTAAAATTAGCATCACAAAAATGTCTTCCTTGTCATTAATCATAAATATGTTTGCTCGCGGTAATTGGCCTCTCGGGATAATCAATGACTGCATCAAAGGGAAGGCGGTGTAAAACTGGTGAGAGACTATAAAAGCAGAGCTGCAGAATGCATTTTGAAATTTAAAAAATGGAGCATTTCTTTGCCTCTTATGCATCTTGAAAGATAGTAATTCATACCCGGAAATCCATCGAAAAGAAAAACTTAAGAGTTCACCAAAAGCCATACTCCTCATTTAATCTGACTCCAGTCAATCAATTACAAATGATTTCTTGTTTGTGTTTGAGAAATGTCCAAACACATATGGCAGTGGAGTCTTTGACTGAAGGTTTGGAAAGGAAATGGGAATGGGCAATTGAGCATTTATTTTGCCAAGAATCACATAAGCTGCACATGGACTCTGGATGTTGATTGATAATAATGAGATCAAAGATGGGTAGTATTAAATTATCGGCTCGATTGGATGCGAGATGAGTTTTTGTGAATTAAAAAGTAAGGCGAGATAACATAGTGGAGGGTTTCATTTATGGATAGTGTACCCACATTGTTGTGACATTTATGAAATGTGGATTACTTGGTTTGAAAGATTTTGGTAATAAGGGGGATAAAATGTACTTGCGTACTTAGTTTGTTTTGCAGTTGAAATTAGGGAATAAGAATAAATAAGAGGGTTTGGAGTGGATTGGGAGTATTGAGAAGGGGGGATAAGGGGGTATTATTTATGGGCCTTGTGCTGTTATTAATTAACACCCCCTAGGCCTCACTATTTAATCCCCAGGCTATATTTTATCCCTGGCCAATTTGCTTCCAAACCAAGGCTTAGCTGTAGGCCAGGAATTACTCATCCGGGCCCAAGCCGTATACCCCCTAATAGAGCAACCAAACGGGCTGGTAAAGTGCAGTTGACTCACAGAGAAAAAATTTCTCTTATTCAACTTCGTGCGTTAGGGTTGTGGCAGTTAGCTAGATGTCTATTCGTGGGGTTAAGAAGTCATTGAATAAGAAGTTAATTTTTGAACGGCAGAAAGGGTGGGAAGGGGCGATCAGCATAGCAACCTTCCATGGGCGTAACCATTGGGGTTCTTGATCCACTGTGATTGAGCCATAGCTACCGTTTGGATAAGACAGACCGTCACCACAGCACCACCTAGGCGACTAGTTGGCCAAAGGCCCTTTGAAATTATGCAAAGGCAAAGCAAGTCCTAGAGATTGTCAATCACCCAAATTCCATGGCTATTCAAATAAACCAACAAGTTCAATGTGAGGAAATTAAAGTAAGGAGACAAAACACGCAATATACGTGGAAACTACTTAGGGTCCAACACCCTAAGCTGCTAAGCATAAAACCACGGCCTTACTCTACTTACCCACAAGCCACTTGCTATTCGTAACTCCAACTCTTGAACTAGCACCCCGTGCTCTTTCTTGAATTCATGAACCCACGAGAATCACCATCTCGATCTCCACATCACAACGGCTCTGGATCATCCTGCCAAGTAGACTTGAAGGCACCCAAACATGATGAATGATAAAGATTTGATTTTTGCAAAAGTTTTTTGGAGACTAACTCAATCTAGAGCCGATCCATTGAAAGGAAAGCACTAGAAAGAGTAAAGATGATTAATGGAGTCCCAAATCATCTCAAAGAAAAAACTAGCACACAAGGAAAAAGAAAAAGAGTGAAAGAGGGGAAACACTTTCTCTCTCTAAAATGCTGATTTTTCTCTCAAGTCACACCATGAAGAAGTGGCTGAAAAATGGCTTATGTACTAAGGATTTTCGTCCACAAGATCAAAACATAACATGTGGCCACTAAAAAGAGTTTACAGACCCGTGTAAACGCTTGTGAACGCTACAGTCGCAGCAAGGGGCTAGCAGACCAGTGTAAACGCAGGGAGAGACTTAAGATAATAGAAATTAAATGCCTTAGTTAAAATCATGATTTAGGAAATGAATCTGTGCATTTGACAATGAAAAAACTCATGACACCTAAACCAAGATGATCAAACCTAAATGCAAAAATGATATGCATGAATATACCTTTCTGGATTGAGCTTTGCAACGCATGGCACAGTATAGGCTTGATCATGAAGCTTCAAATCACGAGTGGAGCATCTAGACTCAAATCCTAAGCACTCTACCTCCCAAAACCCCAAATGAAAATTACAAACTCCGAAAGGCTTGACGGCTTGACATTACCCAGAAAACGCCAACAAAACTAACACCCTCCCTGCAAATCCACACAAGTCCCAGCAATGGCATGGGAGTGATTCGAACCTGAGAGGTCTATGCACAGGGAGGGAGGGGAATCTTATCCCACTCACTTTGGCCAACTAGGCTACCACCTCAGTGGATAGGAAAGTTACTTCACAAGTTAGATCCCTATTGGTTTGGACTGCTACAAAGAAAAGGAAATCATACTCCTATTGTATTTTTTTTTTTTTGAACCGCATCATACTCGTATTGTTAATTTGGTTTCAGCTGCCTAATATGCTTCAGGATAAAAGCGATGTAGTTTAGAAATTCGAATGTGATTGTCAAAAACCAAGTCTAATCACAATAGGAGTAGGATTTCATGATCAGCTATAAATCCCTCGTCTTCTCATATACTCTCATCTACAAATTCTGTCTTCTCATTGTTTAAGCACGTATTCTTCTCAACAATATTTTTTCATTATTATTATGTTATTTTATTTTGGTTTAAGCAAGCAAATTAAAGTGAGAAACCATGTATAATGTATTAATGATTCGAGAGGTATGGGCTAAGAACTTGGAAGACGAGTTGCTTTCGAGTGAATAAGTTCTTTGCCATCATATTCTTTAAATTGAGAAAAAAACTTCATATAAAACAACAAATACTGGGTGGAACAACACCTGCTGAATTCGGGATATTGGACCAAAACATTAAGACCACGAAGATATGCAAAGATACTTGGTCCACTCCCAAATGTCTGACTTTAGATTCCAATCCCAAAAGTATCTTCTTTCTTAGACCCTAAAAATTAGCATAACAAAAATATCTTCCTCGTCATTAATCATGAAAATGTTTGCTCGCGGTAATTGTGGCCTCTCGGGATAATCAATGACTGCATCAAAGGGAAGGTGGTGTAAAACTGGCGAAAGACTATAAAAGCAGAGCTGCAGAATGCATTTTGAAAGTAAAAAAAATGGAGCATTGCTTTGCCTCTTATGCATCTTGAAAGATATTTCATACCCGGAAATCCATCGAAAATAATAGCTTAAGAGTTACATGGGTTCAACAAAAACCATACTCCTCATTTAATCTGACTCCGGTCAATCAATTACAAATGGTTGATTGGTAATGCCATAATAACCATGAGAGAAGAGCACAAAGCAGGCCTCTTTAATCTGTAGCCAAGCCAACTACGGATTTTGTGGAGCACAGAAACTACGTAAACTTGCTGTAAGAACAGAATGTGTTGAACACATGACTTTTTTTTTTTTTTTGATCGGCAATGAACACATACTTTCTCCACTTGAATCGTAATTCACTACTTCTCCGGACCAAGGGACTGCAAGAAACTATCAACTGATTCAGCCTGCACCAGAGATCGATGTATCAATTAGACTGATGGAAAATAAACACAAATTATGGAATACCGAATACCACTCCCATAAACGAATTCTAGATTTTATGTTTCAAATTTTTATACTATTAAAAGTCCATAAGTAACGTTGGCATTGCTGCACAACAATTCGGTTTGTTCATTTATCTTACTTCTTTGTTCACTCTTTTTCCTTCAGATTTGAGCGGTTTGTTCATTTATCTTACTTCTTTGTTCACTCTTTTTCATTCAGATTTGAGCGGGCCTACAAGCATAAATGATGTGCAACGAAGACATTGTATATATCTTGACTGAGAAATTTCCCCAGCAGCTATGGATGGAAAGATAACATATTCATAGTTGGTCGTAGCAATCCGACCCGATAACCATTAGACTCCTAAGCGAAATAATAGTAATCCCAATATTCTAAGGGTAAAAAAATAGATGAAGATACACTTTCACCATCTAGTTGCAGGCAATGGCATAGTAAAGAGGCAAAACAAACAAATATAGAAAGGAAATATCCAAATGGTACTAATATATATTGTTTGCAGCTAATATTTTAATCAAATGCCTCAACATTGGGTCCAGCAGTGACTACCACCAAAAGGAGGGCCATCCTCATCCATTCCTCCACCCATACCACCAGCAGCACCCTAGTATAACTTCGCAATAATAGGGTTGCAAATTCCCTCCAATTCCTTCTTCTTATACTCAAACTCCTCCGTCTCCACGAGTTGGTTACCATCCAACCAGTGAATCGCTTGCTCAAAAGCAGCTGAAATCTTCTTCTTGTCAGCCGGAGAAATCTTAGTGATGTTCTTGTCTTCCTTAATAGTGTTCCTCACCTTATAAGCGTAATTCTCCGGTGCGTTCTTTGCCTCCACTCTTCTTGTACTCCTCATCCTCCCTCTTGTACGTCTCAGCCTCTTGCACCATTTTCTCAATCTCCTCCTTCGACAACCTACCCTTATCGTTAGTGATCGTGATCATCTTCTTTTGTCCAGTAGTTTTATCCTCCGCAGACACATTTAGAATACCATTTGCATCGATATCAAACACACATTCAATTTTGGGACACCCCTAAGAGCCGGAGGAATTCCAGTCAACCTAAATTTGCCCAACAAGTTGTTGTCTGTGGTTCTAGTTCTTTCTCCCTCATAAACTTTAATCAAAGCACGGGTTTGGTTGTCAGAGTGGGTAGAGATACCCCGCTCTATTTTTGTCTGAATGGTGGTGTTTTTGGGGATCACAACAGTCATAATTTCACCATCAGTTCTTACACCAAGGGAAAGCGGAGTGACATCCAATAGCAACACTAAATCCTGAACCTTCTCATTCTTCTCACCACTCAAAATAGCGGCTTGAACAGCGGCATCTAAGCCACAGCCTCATCAGGGTTAATGCTTTTGCAAAGCTCCTTCCCATTGAAGATATCCTGCAACAATTGCCGGACCTTGGGAATTCTAGTGGACCCACCAACAAGAACAACCTCGTCGACATCTCTCTTATCCATTTCCGCATCCCTCAAACACTCATCCATTGGCTCCATACACTTCCTGAACAAATCAATGTTCAGCTCATCGAACCTGGCCCGAGTTATCATCGAGCAAAAATCTATCCCCTCATATATCGTTGGAGCAATAAAGACAGCGAGCATTAAAGACTTGAAGTGCATGGTAACAACACCATAAAATAATAGAAGGCATGAATCATGCAACAGAAGCAACCAAAGAATTTGCATATAATTGGATGAAAATAGATGGAATTCTGAGAGCTTAGTGCTTACCAAAAACTTTGTTATTAGGGTTCACTGCGACTTGATTCATCGCAGCATCGCCAGTCAGACGACGTGTATCGGTGAATGCAACATAAGACGGCGTTGTCCCGTTAGGCTGTTGCCTTGATTGTTTGCTGTAATCTCAACACGTTCGTGCTGCCAAACCCCCACGCATGAGTAAGTCGTTCCGAGATCAATTCCAATCGCAGGCCCTTCTCTTTTTCCAGCCATTTTTTTTCTAAAGAACCAAAAAGAAAAAAAAAGAAAAAAGACAGAATTAAAGAGATTGGGCTTTATCTAATAGGTGTACTGTAAAATGAGGTGTGGAATAGCACGGCTTTTTAAAGGGAAGCTCTTACTTCGAGTCTGTTGAACTCCCGCAGTCGTATATACGTTGACCATTGTACCATAATATCATGGGGAACAGAGTAAGTCATAACTCATGGGGGGAACTGAAAAGGCATATTCGTTCTCTTTCTCTTTATTTTAAAATTTTGTCCTTCTTTTCCCATCAATTGCCAGCCCAAGAAAACTTTTTACCTTCTGTAAATTCACACTAAACTGAATTAGTAACCGGTCTAACCCTCCTCTTTACCTTTGTGGCTTGTGCACTCTTCACAGTAAAACACACTAGTGTTCTTTCCCCTCTCTTTCTCCCTCTCTTTCTAGCTCTGCTTTTTCCGTTGCAAAATTCAAGTGATTTGTATAAAGTGTTTAGCATCTGGTTTGCAGATTCATTATTGGTTGAAAGTTAAAGAGTATGGATGGTTTTATTTGGAGATGTCAACCTGAGTGGTCTATTTGGGTCCCGTATTTGAACAGGCAAAGCTAGATATTTTGCTTAGTGGGGTCAAAAAATAAATACCTATACAAAATATTTTCGGTTTCATATGACATAAAATAACTAAATTAAGATGATAATTATAAGTTACAGTGTAGATTCTACACTAGTAAATCTAATTTTGTTCTACAACTGGTGACACACTTATTCATATTTAAAGGGAAAATCTATGGGTACACCATTTAATTTGGTGTACACCAAATGTACACCACTTCCGTGGGATCCATTTTGGGTCCCACACAAATGACCGGAGCCGCTCAATATTCTTAAAATGCTTTTTTAAGGGCCTCTGTAAAAAATTAGCTCATTTTAACACCGGTAATGACTCGATCGATTCTGCGCTCAATTTATTGACAGGAAATTGGGCAAATAACCGATCGAAACTTTACCGATGTTAGAATAATATAATTTTTTACAGAAGTTCTTAAAAAAATATTTTAAAAATATTGAGCGGCTCCGATCATTTGTGTGGGACCCATTTTTGGTCTCACAGAAGCGGTGTACATTTGGTGTACACCAAAATGGTGCCCCCTAGCATGACTCATTTTTAAATGATGCATGATAGCTTCATTCCTAAAAATATCAACAATTTTGTGGGGACAAAATTGCAAAACTTTGCTGCAATTATGGATGTCATTGTGAGAAACCACTTGACCCCACTTGTACTTTGCCCTAGCGTAGCGTATCTGTGTAGCTCCCTCATTAGATGTGGGTTATTGGAGCGAATTTGCTTACAAAGATCTACTACATTTCTGTGGATTCAAAAGCAAAAGCCCCAATAACCGTTTATTTATACACTTCTTGGTGTTTTTGTTTTGTTAATCAGATTTTTATTGGTTTTCTGGTTCTCTTTTGGCAATTTAAGAGTGGTGTTGGTTCTTGACATTGAAGAATCCAAACAAGAACTCCTACGCCTACGATTTCGTATGACCACTTTGTGCCGAGAGAGGGGAGAGACCATCTGTTTCCAGATTTTTTTTTTTTTATCCACCATCTGTTTCTAGATTGCCAGATTTGTAAGAGTTTAAATTTTCGCCTTGCTCCTTCTGTTCAAGCAGCATTACTCCTCATATTGGTTTTGCATGGACGTGGCAACTGAATAATACTGCTTTCCATTGGACAAGAAGAATACAGTAGCAAAACATAGCATAAATCAAATTGATCAAGTTAAGAATTCGCAATAACAGAGGAAGATAATATTTTCATCTGATACTTTCACAATCAGTTACAGGCAATGACATCGTAAAGACGCTAATCAAACATATAAAGAAAGGATATAACCGTACGGAACTAATTTATATTGTTTACAGATCATATTTTAATTAACCTCAATCTTTGGTCCAACAGCGAGCCAGCAGCACACTACTACAGTTTTGCAATTATAGGGTTGCAAATTCCCTGCATTTGCTTCATCTTATACTCGAATTCCTCCGTCTCTGCGATCTGGTTCCCATCTAACCACTGAATCACCTCCTCAAATGCAGCTTCAATCTTCTTCTTGTCAGCGGGAGGAATCTTCCCGATATTCTTCTCATCCCTAATAATATTCCTCATGTCATAAGCGTAATTCTCCAATGCGTTCTTTGCCACCACTTTCTTCTTGTACTTCTCATCTTCCAACTTGTACTTCTCAGCCTCCTTCACCATTTTCTCAATCTCCTCCGTCGACAACCTACCCTTATCATTCATAATCGTGATTGTTTTCTTCTCTCCGGTTGTTTTGTCCTCTCCAAACACAGTCAGAATACCATTCGCATCAATATCAAAAATGACATTGAATGTCGCGACACCCCTAGGAGCCGGAGGAATTCCAGTAAACTCGAATTGGCCCAACAAGTTGTTGTCTGTGATTCGTGTTCTTTCCCCCTCAAAGACTCTAAACAAAACAGAGGTTTGGTTATCTTGAACAGTAACCCTTTCTTGCTCTTTCCTCGCTGGAATTTTGGTGTTTTTTGGAATGAAAACAGTCACAAACTCGCCACGAGTATCCAAACCAAGGGAAAGCGGAGTGACATCCAACAGCAATACTAAATCCCGAACCTTCTCATTCCGTTCACCACTCAAAATCGCGGCCTGAACAGCGGCGCCAAAAGCCACAGCCTCATCAGGGTTAATGCTTTTGCAAAGCTCCTTCCCATGGAAGAAATCTTGCAACAATTTCCGGACCTTGGGAATCCTAGTTGACCCACCAACAAGAACAACTTCGTCAACATTGCTCTTGTCCATTTTTGCTTCCCTCAAACACTCCTCCACTGGCTCCATACACTTCCTGAACAAATCAATGTTCAGCTCCTCGAACCTGGCCCGAGTAATAGTCGCGGAATAATCAATCCCCTCGTATAATGCATCAATTTCGATCGTAGTTTCAGCTGTCGACGAAAGATTCCTCTTAGCTCTTTCACAACAAGTCCTTAATCTCCTTAAAGCTCTTGGGTTCCCACTAATATCCTTTTTAAGCTTCCTCTTGAATTCCTGAACAAAATGGTTCACCATTCTGTTGTCAAAGTCCTCACCCCCCAAATGAGTATCTCCACCTGTAGCTTGAACCTCGATTTTGCCCTCTTCGATGGTTAAAAGAGAGACATCGAATGTTCCACCCCCGAGATCGAATATAATCACGTTTTTCTTACTGGTGCTACTCGCTTTGTAGTCGAGACCATAAGTGATGGCAGCAGCAGTTGGCTCATTGATTATCCGCATGACGTTGAGACCGGCAATGACACCGGCGTCTTTGGTGGCTTGTCTCTGAGAATCGTTGAAGTAGGCGGGGACAGTGACAACGGCATTTTTTATGGTGGTGCCGAGGTAATCCTCTGCAATTTCTCTCATTTTTACGAGGACCGTTGCGGAGATTTCTTCGGCGGAGAATTGTTTCTCTTCGTTCTTGTATGTTACTCCTATCATGGGTTTGTCGTCTAGACCGGATGTGACCTTGAATGGCCATAGCTTCATGTCGCTCTGAACATGGGCGTCGCTGAATTTTCTTCCAATCAGACGCTTAGCATCTGGATAAACCAAAATAAAATTATATTGTATGAATCTAACCCGCCAGTTTAGAGACACTGTTTCAAAACGAATCCCATTTCCTACAGCCTACAAACAAGCAGTAGTGATATAGGGAGGGCCGTCTGAGGCAAGGCAAATAAGGTTTTAAACCTCAAAACTTTACTTAAAATTAGGTGCTCCTAATTCAATAACTGTGTAACAATAAGTACAAAAATAAGCCTATTATGAGCTCACCCAACAAGAAGAGGACTCAGTTCTTTCAAATTAACCCAAAATCACAAATGTAAGGAGCTTGCTTTTCCTAAAAAATTTAAGCTTTTCAAATTGATCGGATTTTATATAGCAATGCTACTAGTTTTAATAGTTCATATATGGAAGGTAATTTTACAAAACATACAAAAAATGACTGTAAAAGTACATTGTTAAACAAAGTAAATGGCTTATTCAAATTGGTCCAAACTTCAGACTAAAAATTTCAACTAGGCTTTTTATGTACAAGACAATAACCAATTTGCGATATTGATAGAATACAATCCAAAATGCGGTGAACAATTAGGACAAAAAATTTCTCTGGAGATTTGCCAAATTAAGATAAAAGAAAGGACGATTAAAGTAACTTTGATAATTGAGAGAACGAATAAATGAATTATCTACTTATAGCATATACATCAGCTACTACTCAAATTAACTGAGAAAAGTACGCATCACATCTGGGTAATTATCAAGACATTAGTAGCCCTAAGAGGACTTTCACACTTCTATAGTTTTCAAAATCAAGCCCCGAGACAACTCTTTAGTAGAATCAGGAATTGGCTTAAGTCAACTTTTAAATCCATGTATTGTGAGAGAATAAGTGTCTCGTAAAGTGCAATACGTCAGTTTTGAGTTTAAGCCAAGAATTGGAACAATGCCTAAGAATTTGCGCTCATCGTGTCCAAATAGGAAAACTAAAACAAGGCCTAAGAATTTGCGCTCATTGGGTCCAAATAGGAAAATAAAAGAGTTCAAATGAGACGACACTAAAAAATAAAAATAAAATAGATGTTACAAACTTTTTTCGTCTTTAGTATTTTATTTTATTTGATTTTGCTTTTGGTCGTAATCTTTTACATTTTAGACTTCTCTCGTCAAGACAATTTATTTACCCAAAACATTTAACATAAAACTAATAAAAATTCAAAATGACGAACAAAAATACCAAAATAAAAATTAAGGCCAAATTATATGTCCGTGTAGTGGGAGTAAAATTGCTCCATCAATTTCCATATGAAAAATATGAGGGATAAAATTGTAAAAGAATATCAATCTTTTTTATGAAGGGCCCCTCAATACTTCTACCCACGTCAAACGACATGCATTAATTAAGATATAGCGGGCATTAAAGCGCATGAAGGCTCCTTTAAGCATATGAAGGTTCTTTTTAGCATATTAATGAAGAAATACGAACACCATCAAATAGAAGCAACAAAAGAATACGGATGTAATGGGATAAAAATAGCTTGAATTTAAGAGCTTAGAACATACCAAAAACAGTGTTGGTAGGGTTCACGGCGACTTGATTCTTCGCAGCATCACCGATCAAATGTTGCGTATCGGTGAATGCAACATAAGATGGCGTCGTCCTGTTTCCTTGATCATTCGCTATAATCTCAACCCGGTCATGCTGCCAAACCCCCACGCATGAGTAAGTTGTTCCAAGATCAATCCCGATCGCCGGCCCTTCTCCTTTTCCAGCCATTTTTTCCTCGGTAAACTAACAGAAAAAATCACAAAATTACAGAAACTGATTAAACAAATACTCAAATCCGGCAGACAGAAAATAGTTGCACTTGAACTTTATCTAACTGGTATAGTACTGTAGTATGAGGGTTGGAAAGGACAACTTTTTAAAGGAAGGTATAATTTCAAGAATGCTTGAATCGCCGGCTTCATAGCCGTTTCTTGTGTGCGCTTAATTCCCGCCACTCGATGGCAGTATACTTTGAACATTTATGCATGGGGAACATAAGAAGCCAGTATATATATATATATATATATATATATACAAGGAATTTCCAATAAGGGCTCCTTATTGAACTTACCATAAGGACCTCCCATATC
Source organism: Gaultheria prostrata (assembly GCA_036023075.1). Taxonomy (NCBI): domain Eukaryota; kingdom Viridiplantae; phylum Streptophyta; class Magnoliopsida; order Ericales; family Ericaceae; genus Gaultheria; species Gaultheria prostrata. Next base: position 3,681 of record JAXBDA010004332.1, on the reverse strand, counting down.
CGGATCAAATTTTGACGATCCAAACCGCTCAATGTTTTTAAAACGTGTTTTTAAGGGACCCGCGAGAAATTATAAAAAAAATACCCGGAAGGGCTTGATCCGATCAGTTTTCGATAAAAACGTTATAAAAAAACACGTTTTAAAAATATTGAGCGGTTTGGATCGTCAAAATTAGGTCCGGAAACACGAAAATTGGCTTGGTCCATATAGTAAATTTCAATAAGGGCCCCTTATTAGAAGGGGATCTTATATATATATATATATTCTTTCACTTCTCTTCTTAAACTGGTGCATGTCCCGTGCCTAAAAGCACCCCAGAAAATCCAACTGTAAAGTGAACTAATATCCTCCTTAAACTGGTGCATGACCCATGCCTAAAAGCACCTCAGAAAATCCAACTGTAAAGTGAACCAATATCTATAAGGAAACAAATAACTCAATTGGTCCAAACGATGATGTTTGAAATTAAGCTTCGTATTGGTCACATCCCCTTTCAGTAACAGGAAGTGAATTTCAAGGTGGAAAAAAACATATAGAACTACACGAACATAACCTTGGTGGGTTCTCTATTATGTGCAACCAAAACAGCATACTATTGTTCCTCCCAAATCAATCTGCTAAAATAAGCTTCACATGACCATGTGGTTTTGACGATGAACAAATGAAGTACTTAACATCCATTCCTCCCGTAATTCCAGAAAATCTAATTCACGCCAAGTGTTTTGATTATGAACAACATTCAATCATCACAGAGTAACTCAGCAGGGAGAAGAGAGAAGCATTTTTAAGAATAATGCAGCTTCAACCTTATGGCTGGCCTAATATACTTGTTTTCATGTATGAGCCTTCAGGACTTCTAACAACGGCAAGGAGTTAAAATAATAGCATCAATACAGTTTTGAAAATACCACTCATCACTATCGGCTTCATTAATGGTAAGAAAAGGAACACTTGTACAAAGCAGACAACTATAAAAAGAAAGTCTGCACATAAAATCCTTATATGCAAGTTTTTTTCCTCCTTATTTTGGACTTTGGAGACATTAGAGAAATAAAAGTCAAAGTGACAAAAATAGGCAAAAGGAAAATAAACGAAATAGCACAATCACGACTTTTATTTTTTTATAACCGGATGTTCGGGCTAGCTTGCGCGCACCTCAACTAATTCTAGGGCCACAAAGGTAACGACTGTGCATAACCCCTAGTAGCCCCAAGAGTTAGCTGGCAAGGAGAATCGAACCTGAGACTTTAGGTGGGAGCAAACCCCTATGTCCCAAGGCAAGACTACTTTGTCAATCCCTTGGAGTTAATAGTAAAATCAAGACTTGATGCATATAAGTTTGATCACGAAGGAACTGCTCAGCAAACAAATTACGACTATATATGTATCCCCTGCAATTTGATGCAGCACATTTTGCTATGAATAACGTTTCTTTCCTCCAATCCATAAAATATGTGATGCTCAAACAAACTCCAACCCAACAAATTAACAATGGCTGGTCATATTGCTACAAATGAAATGACATTAAATGAAAGCCAGCTAATGACAATTAAATGGGTAGCTTTATCATGAATGCTTTGGTGCACCAAATTGAATTGTGCTCCCCTTCATGTTAATGGGGGCACCACGTTGAATTTTCCCCCCCTTCATGTTTATTATTAATAGTGGAACATACAGAGTTTTGGTGTACCAAGATCTGGTGCCCATAACTCATAAGACTAAACTTACGTTTAATACTCCTTCCCTCCCATTTCGTTTGCGTTATTCTTTTTGTCTCTTTTGTTTCAATTGCCTATATCTTTAAATGTGGATCTTGAAAATTACTATGCAATATGGGTGCTATGATCCATTTCTAAGTTTCACTTTTTTTTTTCACTGGAACTCACAAAAGTAGCTCAATTTTGTTTTTTTCTTGCATAATACTCCCTCCATCTCATTTTGTTTGCCCATAATTCCTTCTCTTTTTTTATTTCAATTGTCTATATCTTTTAATCTATAATGATTTTAATGATTTCGAAACCTTTGTATTACAGAACAAATTCAAAATCTATCAAATAAAATCCTTATTACATATCTTTTAGGATCCACATTTAAAGATATAGGCAATTGCAACAAAAGAGGCAAAAAGAATAATAGACAAACAAAATGGGATGGAGGGAGTATTATGCAAGAAAAAAACAAAACTGAGCTACTTTTGTGAGTTCCAGGGGAAAAAAACAAAAAAAAGTCAATTTCAGAAATGGATCATAGCACCATAAAAAAGTGGATGATATGGATTGTTCATCAAAGTGAACGATTCTTTTTGTACGACACTACCAGTCTAAGACTCTAAGAAAGTTGCAGCAAACAAAGACCTATATAGCACATTGTTAAAAAAAAAGAAAGAAGAGAGAGACCTGTATAGCATGTACCGACACGGGCACGTGACACGGCACCACACACCGACACGTAAATCTCAAAAAAATTGGAGGACATGAGGAGTTGGGGGGCACGTTTTAAAAACATGTACACAGTACACGCATACTTTAGTTGTAAATTTGTAACACCACATCTAGTTTAATACTGTAATATTCATCACTATATCATTCGACATGTATTTTGACGATAAGAATAAAATTTTTGTTTGTCTTTCTAAACAATAAACGAGTCTGCCACACAAAAAGTAGGGCTTTCCTATGCTTTAATTATAACCTTCTATTTCATCTATCACCCCCGATTTGTTTTTCGAATGCTCGAGAGTACACGGAGCATTTTTTTTTAAAGTGTCCACGGAGTTTCCAGAAGAAAATGTTGAGAAAAAATAGGACACTTAGAATTTGAGTGTGTGACAAGTGCGGAGAGTGTCAGTGTCCGACACCTGTATGTGACCTCCAACGAACATAGACAAAGAACATTTACCAATCCCATCTAGCAGAAAATATGAGTAGTTTTTCCGGTTCTCCAAAACAATTGAGCAAAAATCTAAATCTCTAAACTGCCATAACTTTTGGGAGAAATGGCCAAACATAGCCAGGAGACCCGAAGTCAAAGTTTGATTGGTGGAAGATCTAATCTCATGAACCGACATTCCATATTATCGGTTGATTTGGAATTCAGTACAATACCATTGACATTCCACATGATTGGTAGTAAATTTATTTTCTTAAATACACTTATTTGATAGGAACTGTATCCATATCTCAACCTGAATCTTACCCACATAACTTTTATGTTAATTACTAGAAGTATTCTTTTTTCTCTGAAGTCATTACCAGTACTTGACTGAGTCTTTTTTTGGTTTTTTTTTATCTGAAACAAGCCAAACGAAATGGAGTACAACAAACCAAAGGATAGAAAAACCACCACTAACCACACACCACAGCAAGGAAAAAACACACCAAGGAAATACAGAGGATACTCCATACCTAACAAAACACCTGCAGCTAAGGAAAAAAATACAGGAGCTACGTTCCAATTGGAACAGAGAATATAGAGAATCTGGTTCCTAGAACACCTGTAACAGAGAATCAATTATCATTAACATCCAACAACTTATTAGATTGTAAGAAACAGGAAACAAGTAAAACATTCAGATAAGTGGGTTTAAAGAAATAATCCCAACGGAATGTAACTGAGGTTTAGGAGAAATACAGATTTTGTGTTTTTGTGTGTGTGTGTGTGTGTGTGTGTGTGTGTGTGGGG
>JAXBDA010004331.1:0-29507 GCA_036023075.1 Gaultheria prostrata | reverse complement strand
ATTTTCTTTATATATTCTCTCTTAAATATTTTCTCTTCTTGTCCTTTCCCTTCCACATGTTCCAAACAAACCCTAAGAAATTCCTAGAAAAAAAAATGAAAAGAAAAAAAAAAAAGGGGGGGGAAAGCATGAGTGAAATGTGTCAGGGGTGGGGGTTAAATGGGAAACCATGAGGTGGGGCCCGGGAGGGGAGTATGTGAGGGGAGGGGAGGATCAATTTTCTATTTGTAGACCTGGTTTTCACTTTATTGCTGTGGGCCCTCTTGTCAAGTACCCAGTTTTTTTTCCTCAGTTGACTGCCACGTGGGTGATAAGTAAAAAGACTCTTGTCAAGTACCCAGTTTTTTTCCCTCAGTTGACTGCCACGTGGGTGATAAGTAAACAGAAATAAAGCAAAGGGATCTTGAACCGTTGGATGAAATTCTTTTGATGGGAATCCAAGGGTGAGATGTGAGAGAGGTGGACCTACCATTATTGCCTAGTACTTTTTGATCCATCATTGCCTACTACTTGATCGTATACTGAGATGGAGTAATTTGCAGGAGGGACCCACAGAACAAAAGTAAAAATTGAGTCCAGAGAACTCAACCGAACAAAGCGATATTTTCTTTTAAAAAAATTCATCTTCTTCTTTTTTTTCTTTTTTTTCCGATGACAAGCTTTAGGTGTATAACATCAAGAACAATATATTTTCTTTTAAACAAATTCATCTTCTTCTCCTTTTATTTGCCAATGACAAGCGTTTGGTGTATTACATGAATCATATGGTGTTCCTAAGAACTAAATTAACCCTGATCGATAAGAAATCATCCCATATGGAAAAGAATTAAATTAATCAAAATAGTTAGTAATTAAGAATCTTCAGCAATATTTGATCCATTGATCTCTCAGTATTAGTGTAGAATATGTAAGTTCCATTGGCTAAGCTCCCTTTGGTCGGCAAGTTAACGTCAAAACACAAGTTTGCATGTATCTCAATTTATCTAGTTGTATTTCATTTTTCTTATTTTTCTCGAGTGTCTGTTTAAGTATGTGAAAAAGAATATTCTCTTTTGTAGTATGTAATATTGGAGAGGGCAGCAGTGGTTAGTCAAGCTTTGTCTAAAGCATGAGAATGAGTTTTAGAAGCAGCAAGTTCGCTTAAGCGACATTTATAGCATGCATGTACTCAAGTGATGAATTCATCGAGTAGATCTTAGGCTCAATTGTGAGAATTCTTATAATCTTATGTAAGATTATTTGTAATTACACATTGACTATAATGTTTTGATTCCTTCTCGTAGTTTTTAAACATTAAGGGGTGTTCCACCTATATCGTTGGTTTCCGTTGTTGGATTGGTTTATATATTTGTTGGATTTGTTAAGAGCATATCCAACAGATCCCTCAAATGTCAGTACTTAGTACATTTGAGGGATCAACCATGAAATCTGTGCTCCAGCAGATCCCTCAAACACCAAATTATTTGAAGCCACCCCTCAAATATTGTCTCTCTCTCTTCAAATATGGGGAGTATTCCTCACCCCTCAAATATCAAAATATTACTCCCTCCGTCCCATATTTGTTGTCCACTTTCACTATTCACTGCACCTCAAAAAATTGGTTATATTTTTCAATGTGGAATGTTGTATATATTCAATATGGATCTTGTTTGATAGTTCTCGATGAGTACTATTAAACAAAATTTTCGAAATTGTAAAACACATTATAGATTGAGAGATATAAGTAATTGAAAAATGGCACGCAACCCCGTAAATGGACAACAAATTCGGGACGGAGGGAGTATTATTCTATTACCTAATTTATTGTTTTTGCAACTCTTTTGCAATTTTAATTTCCATTTGCTATTTCAATATTGGACAGTTGTATTCTCAGTAGCAGTAAAACTATTAATTGGACCGTTTGTTTTGTTCCAGTAGTTCACACCAAAAGACACCAAACTGCAATCACTTCCATTTTACTGTTGCAACCTGCAACAAAAAATATTACCGTTGAATACGTTAAAAAAAGAATTTTTTTTAATCCAACTTGCCTATAAAATTTGTAAATCATTTTCACATGTTTCACAAACACAATATAATCTCTTGTCTTTTTCTTTTATCAACTTCAATATGGATTCCCAAAAAAATTCCGAAGGTGTTTACATCCCCGAAATATCTTTATCAATTTATTGATGAACAATCCCCAATTCTCTGATGCACGTTTCTCTCTTCTTCCTCCTCTCTTTCTCTCTCCTTCTCCCAATGTTGGCTAACAAGTTACAGTTAGACCTGACACAACAGGCCCGGCCTTGAGATTTGCGGGACCCTAAACACAAAATCAATTTGGGGCCCTTCATATGTAAAGAAACATTACAATTTCAAAAGATACAAATCGTCCCAAACAAAAAATTTACAATGATTTGAATGTCGAAGTCACAAAAAGTACCTAACATTACATTTACTAATAAGTATCACTTGAACCTCGCTCTTCTTGTATTTTCAAAAGCAAACAAATCAATCAAACTAGAATAATCTAATTTTGCTGCAAAATCATTTTCAATGGATAACATTGCTAATTAAGTTAGTTGGGGCCCTATTTAAATTTTATTCGTCTTAAAAGACTCCTACTCATTATACCAACCCATAATATAAGGGGCCCCTTTTTTGGGCTGTTTTTTGGGGGGCCCGAAGCCACCGCTTGGTGGGCTTGGTGCCATGGCCGCCCCTAGACACAAGGATAAGTTAAATTTTAATTCTTACACTAGCAATACTATTGTAACACAAAAAAGGAAAAATAGTAACTGTGACAATTGTTACACTAAAGGTTGCCCTAACAACTCCACCTTGTACCAATATTGTTTAGTGCAACAACCAATTGATTGCGCTGAAGAAAGATATTGTACTACATACTTCTACTTGTGGATCATTCGGTCCTACCCTAGTGCTGCGAATCATGGCAGTTGTCATATAACATGCACACACAAGATTCCTAGTGGTACAAACACATATGCAATGCTTATAAGTGGGAAAGTTGCAATGCTTATAAGTGGAAATTGAAGAAGGCTAAAAGGAAGATCTGGGATGTAATACCAATGGCAGTCATGTGGACAATTTGGAACCTTAGGAATGCTTGCATCTTCGAAAACGCCACTACAGATTGGGGAAAAACCACTGACCTTGTTAAGATCAGAATTGCGATGTGGGTGAAAGCATCTTACGGGGAAAAGAATTTCTCAATTGATGACTTCTTATTTCGTCTGAAGAGTATTTTAGATTCCATTTAATTCTCTCTCTTATGATCTCTTTTTTCTCTTTTGTTTTATCCCGGGGATGTCCTGTGGATTGCTCTATGTTCTTCTCTGTTGGCATCTTGCTAACATTGGCCTGGTCGTGATGTGGGTTTGTCTGGGGGGTTTCGTTCCCTCTTAGCTTGTTGTTGCCCCATCTCTTCCCTTTTAATCTTTGTTCTTTCAGAGATTAATAAAAAAATTCGCTGTTAAAAAAAAGTGGGAAAGTTGTAAGATGTCCTCCTTATTTATTTATTTTTATCGAATCCTCCTTATTTTGTTACTACTAGCATTATGCTACGTTCTACACCCCTCCAATTTAGGCCGTCCAAAACATATTTTGACGGTCGAGAAGTGCTCGGCAGGGCCTGCCAAACACAGCCCTCAGCAGAGCCCCCGGGTTAATGCTACGCACGTAATCGCACGCTCATTGTTGTTGAAATGAGATACTTAATAGTGATTTTTTTAATATAAATTATGTTCCTTTTTTTGAATTTAAAAAAAAAAATACAAACAAGAGATATAGGTAAGTCTGGAAATTTTTTACGATTGCATTTTGCGGAATTGTGGTTGTGAGACCAAACCAAATGGTAGTTCATGGTGCAATTGAGCACACTTGAGCTGGGATTTTTTTTCAGACCTGAATACGAGTACAGACCCCCGACGTCCATAAAATGTACCAACCATCTCGGAGTGATCTGAACCATTCATTCGTCTTAAAACATTTTTCTGAGTGGGCTTGCCAGAAACCAGCTCAATCCAACATGCGTAACTGGTTGATCCGAAATTCTCCCGTTCGCATTACCATTTTTTTCCCCTTTTGTTCATTTTGTTATTCTCTTCCTAATTAAACTGAATAAAATAGCCAAATCAAACCCCTCAATCGATGAAATCCTTAATGGTGTATCCACTACTAATAGCTTACACATGCCCCAAAAAAAAGGACGTAGACAGCAGTAAGGAAAAAGAAGAAATAAGGGAAATAAGAAAATAAGAGGAAAAGAAGAAAAAGGAGCACCATGTGTTTACACTTGTCTCCCCCAAATCCCAAAAATGTCCTTCGCCATATGGACAAAACCTACGCAAAAAAAAAAAAAAAAAAGATGTAGACAAAAAACCTCGAAAGTCTGGTAAGGACAATATGGTAATCATACAAAACCTATCAAGATGACCTGAATACCTCTCCTCACAAAGCCACATCACCTCTGATTATGGAATACAGTATTAAGAGTACTTTGGTCATTTCTTTGCCACCACCAATTTTCTTATTGTACAAGTGTGCTGTTTATTAGGCAATGGGTATGTACATGGTTATAAAAAGAACCACATATAAACTCATTTTCCACAAGGATCTGGATGATGCTCAAAGTGTTTAGGCTGTCCAAAAATACGCAAGACATAAGCGCAAATGATCGCATGCCATTGGGGATAATTGCAAGAATCTCATTTATTTCACAAAACGCAAGGTCCTGTGCTACACTGGTATATTTTATCTGCTCGTTATTCTCTTGTAGGTGCTTGAGTGGCTTTCCCGTATGTGCGTTGATTTTATTCCTCTTGCTATCCTATTGGGAGTAGGCTTTTTACTTGTTTTTTAAGATTTTGTTCTGGTCAATTGGTTTGGAACTTTGGCTAAAAAAATTCCAGGTAATAAATCATAACATTATTAAGATAGTCGTTGAAATAATTTTCTTTTGACGATCCTGCCTTTGAATAGATCATTGAACCTAAGCATACCCAGATTGTCCGAACCATATTAAACCCAAGGGGTTGGTTCAGCTAGTTAAGGCCCACCACGTCCCCGGTTCGAATCTCCCCATTGGCTCCCATAAGAACGTTCCCATTGAATGTCGACGATCCGAGACGATCCGAACTGTTAGATGTGTTTAAAACATGTTTTTAAGGTCCTTCGCGGGATTCATAAAAAAAAAACCCATAAGGGCTTGATCCGACCATTTTTCGATAAAAAATGAATATGTACGTTTTTATCAAAAATGCTCGGATCAAGCCCTTCCGGGTATTTTTTTTTTACGAATCCTAGCGTTGGATCTTAAAAATACATTCTAAACGCATCTAACGGTTTGGATTGTCGAAATTCAATCTCGAACAAAAAATCTCTTACATAAACTATGTAAGAGAGCCTTATAAGATCCTCTTCTTATATATATAATATTTTTCATCAACTGATAATATAACTGGAGTTACTCATCGGACTTTTTTCCAATTAAATTTTGGGCCACTGATTTCTTAAAACATGACATGGCCGCAATCAAAGCGTATTGAAGTCCACCTTCCTGGGCTGTAAAATTGTTGCCGTCCAAATTGGCCCAAATTAGGTTGAATCTACCAGTGGAAATTTTTATTTTTTTTGGTGAGTCCTTTAATCAATTTTTGATGCTTTTCTTTCTTTAACGAGGGTGTATTGGGGGGATCCACGTGTTGCACTACAGGTACAGGGTTGTAGTACGGCATCCGAGTTGTTGATCGTGCAATGAATAGCTCGAATTCCATCTTGGCACTCACACGATCTAACTGTCCATTACTGATATGAAAACCGAGCCGTTGATCACTGAGATCAACAGCTCGTGTGCCGCACTACAAGTTGTAGTGTGGCACCGGATCCGTCTAAAGGTTTCTTCCGACTGATTATCTCATACATGTAATTCTTGTCGCACATATTTTAGGTAAATTACTGGCCAAAATGTAGGGCAGCCTCCAATGGTTTGAAGTTTTGATACATTTATGAGCTCACTTTTTCGAATAGTAGAGAAGACTAACTCAATCGTAATTTTTTTATCATTTTTTTTCAAAATTATGGTTTATATCTATCAGTGTGGTTGCGATCTTATTTTCAAGCCATATATATATATTTATATATTTGGTAATTTGAAAATATAAGCCATATATTTTATTTGAGCAGTGACTTTCCAGTTAAAATTTTGCATTAACAAGTAGATTGAGAGTGCTCGACTTAAACCGGCTCACAACAAAATGCCATTGAATCTTTTTATTTAAGGGGTTTGCTCTCTTCTACGTTTGAAATCACTTAGGTGCTACCAACTCTAATGAAGTCAGTCAATTCTATTCTGTTGGCCTTCGGGGTCAGAGTAATGATTAATAGGGAAAATCGGGGGCATTCGTATTTCATAGTCAGAAGTGAAATTCTTGTTATGGAAGACGAACAACTGCGAATGCATCGTTCCTGACAATGCACTTGCCCCTCCCCCGGAAAGCTTGTCACCTTATTGTGTCAAGCGTGCTGCCTTGATGATGCATTAGCGTTCCTACAAGGGATGCCTCATTGTCGAGAGGGGAAGCATGTCGCCTGTTGCAAGTACAATGCCAAAGACTAGCATGGATGCCGTCTTTGCTTGTCTCGCGATTTCACCCGAGGGATGCCTACTCATTGTCGATGGTATCACCTTGTAGCGCTTCTTGCACGAGGTGCGATAGTAGTGGCGTTGTGATGCCAAGGGCTTGCACGAGCAGGGCCTGCCCTGATGTTTGGGCTGCCCAAGCCCGACTCTATTCTTGGTTGCCCATTCACTATTAAGTCAAAAAAAAAAGTTACATTGTACTTTTAAAAACAAGATTACATTGTACTTTTTAAGCTTGAACAACATCAAAAAAATCACAATCAAAATGTAACCCGAGTTATAGTGTTTTATGATAAGCATGATCCGATTAAAAAATAATAATTTTCTTATTGCATTTTTTTATTCAATTAAGTTATCGTACTAACTTATAGAAGAACTCATTTTCAATTGAGATCAAAGCCGACTTAATCTGTCATATCATAGAAGTAAATATATATCAATTTCAACTTAGAAAAACTTCCCTCTATTGAAGAAACTATCACCTGCAATGTTGAACTCCTGATGCTGGGTCCCCTACATCTCCAAGAGGTCTTTTAAAAAATATATAGAATACAAAAATGATACATAGATAAATGCAAAAAGATTGTAGGAGTTTGTTTTGAAGAAAATAAGAAAGCTTCTTCAGATTTTAAATATGACTTGTGTGAAAAAATAATACTCCCTTCGTCCGGGTTTATTTGTCCATCGTTCTATTCCAACTAGCTAAAATATTAGTGATATCTTTAAATTGGTATATATATATATATATATATGTCCAATATGGATCTTATTTGATAGATCTCGATTAGTTCTTTAAGATAATATTTCTAAAATTACATAAAACACGTATAAAATATAATCATTTGAAAAGTGGCACGAACTCCCAAAATGGATTAACAAATCCGGACGGAGGGAGTAAACCTTTTTAGCTCGCTCATGTTAAATTTCACCCTTGGGAGTTTTTTTTAATCCACATAAGAAAATATCACTTCTACATTATTACATTATTGGTGTGTTTGTTAAATACAAAAATTTTAACAAAGTAATTGAGTAGTGTGGTTTCATAAAGCTATAGATTGGGAAGAAAAACAAGAATCATAAGTAACAAAAATAATCAGAAAAAATAAAGGGGGAAAGCAAGGCCTAAAATGGCCAAAGGAACCAAAAGGGGGCGTTTGTGATTTTAACTCGGGTCACACGGATGATAGGACAACCACTAACCACAGAACCATTCTGATGCTTTGTTTTAACCTTAGGAACTATATAGTAATATTTATCTATAAGATGGGATTTTGTTTTTGTTTTTTTTTTTTTCTGGTTGCCCTAGCCCGGGGGGTTGCCTAACCCAGAGGCTTGTCGGGCTTATCCCTGGGCCGGCCCTGTGCACGATATATTTCTTGGTTTTTCTAAAAGACGTCATCGATTGCGTCCTCCTACTCATCGGGAATAGCACATCACCGTGTCACAAGATTGTGTAGTAGCGCTTTTTACACGAGGCGCGATAGTAGTGGCGTTGTGATGCCAGGGGCTTATGCGGGATATTCCTTGGTTTTTCTAAAAGACGTCATCGATTGCTATGCGTATGGTGTTGCAATGAAATAAGCGGCATCTGAATTTTTTTTGTAGATGGTTAAATTTATTATGATGATGTTCCAATTGGTACTTTGTTGAAAAAAACTCTATTTCTCGAAAAGAAAAAAATCATGTACACTTCTCAAACGAAAAGACGTTTCTTCTTGCCACATGGGATGAAATTCTTAATACTACTTATAAAGGGGTTGATGCCCTTGCACCCAGTATCGACGGTAGGCTAGCCGACGGCCAATCCACGTTGTGGGCATGCCGAGACCGGGCAATCGCTGGACAAAGGAGCTGATGGGTGCCTGTCACCGAGCAAGGCAGCTAATTACTACCCCCAAAAAATCCACCAACAAGCATTCATTGCACAGAAAGAAAAGCTTTGGCATTGCTCTTTTACCCTAAAAAAACCTTTCTCAGCAATATATACTGATCAACACACAAATAAGACAAATAGTAAACATTTCAACGTGGTGGTTGCTCGGAAGAGCACCGCATGTTGCATGGTGTCCAGTGCGGCCCCGCGACCCTTGAAAATCCGGAGGACCGAGTGCCTTTCACGCCCCGCCGTACTCATAACCCCATCAGGTCTCCAAGGTGAACAACCTCTGGTCGATGGAACAATGTAGGCAAGAGAAGTCTGCAAAATGGATCCGAACTTCGGGAAAAAGGATTGGCTTTGAGGACTGGACACGAGGGTACTAGTCCTAAACCCGTCGACTGTTGGTGGATTGCTCGAGTTGCACCCACGGCGTGAGCGAGTCGTCGCATGGCGGTTAGGGGACGGACTGAGAATGGCTCTTTAGGGCCTTCCCCGGGCGTCGAACACTCAACTCAGAATTGGTACGGACAAGGAGAATCCGACTGTTTAATTAAAACAAAGCATTGCGATGGTCCCTGCAGATGCTCACGCAATGTGATTTCTGCCCAGTGGTTTTATAAAGTATCGAGATGCAGAGAGGACAATGGAAGTAGAAAGAGACAGAGAAACAAAGAGAGGATGCATTTTCATGGGTCGGCTTTTATATTTATAGAGATGGGATTATAGATTGAAACGAAAAGTTCTAGACTCAACAATAAACAACTAGGTAAAGTGGAATTGTTAACAGTTCCTCAATAACTCTCTTTACTTTTGGCTAGATACTATCCACACACTTTAGCCTCGGTAACCAGCTAGGTACTGTGCACAGTAAAAAATTTGCATTGAAAAGTGGCGCGTGCAACACAACCTGAAGTAGAGGAGCTGTAAGGTTAGAAATCTTTAACTGTGTTGCAGGCCAGCTTTAATTCTATACTTTAATGCCGGCATGCACCACACAATTCCCCATGGCCGTATCGGCTTCTCCCCGTAAAATGCATTGACCTCAAACTCAAGTTCGAACCACTCCAATACATGTGACGAATCCAGTTCGTACTTCTTCAACATGGACACGTGAAATACATCATGAATACCTTATAATCTTGACGGTAATGCCAATCGATACGCAACCTCCCCGATTTTCTCATTTATATCAAACGGTTTGATGTAACATGGTGACAATTTACCCCCTTGCCCAAAGTGAGTCAAACCCCGGCGTGGTGAGACTTTGAGAAACACGTGATTTCCCACATATGTAGTGCTTTGTTCCGGCCTTGGATGTCCTTTGGTTATGGCACCGTCCCTCCCCTCAGAAAGCTTGTCACTTTATTGTGTCAACCGTGCTGCCTTGATGACACATTGGTGTTCCCGCAAGGGATGCCTCCTTGTTGAGGGGTAGCGTATGGCGTTGCAATAAAATAGGCGGCACGTGCTTTGCCAATTGAGATTCGTTGCCGATGGATTGCATGAATGTCATGTCCGTCATTGTGGACCCATTTTTTAGGCTGTATTTAACGAGTTTATAGCCTTGGCTGAAAGGTCTGAGTAATCTTTGAAATTTCATCGTGATGGAGATAGATCATTGCAATTGGAACATCGTCATAATATATTTGACCATCTAAAAAAAAAAATTAGGCATTTGGCTACCTTAAGAGAGTCATAGTTACTCCCGTCGTTTACCCGCGCTTGGTTGAATTTCTTCACTTTGACATCCAGAACACTAGGGAGAAATCACATTGCGTGAGCATCCGCAGGGACCATCGCAATGCTTTGTTTTAATTAAACAGTCGGATTCCCCTTGTCCGATGAGTACAATCTAAATCCCTTAACGAGGATCCATTGGAGGGCAAGTCTGGTGCCAGCAGCCGCGGTAATTCCAGCTCCAATAACATATATTTAAAGACGTCATCTATTGCTATGCGTATGGTGTTGCAATGAAATAGGCGGCACGTGCTTTGCCAATTGAGATCCGTGGCTGATGGATTGCATGAAGGTCCTACAGACTTGTAGTGCTTTGTTCCGGCCTTGGATCTCCTTTGGCTATGGCACCGTCCCTTCCCTCGGAAAGCTTGTCACCTTGTTGTGTCAAGTGTGCTGCCTTGATGACACATTGGTGTTCCCGCAAAGGATGCAGCATGTTCGCTAAGGAGTATGTAACAACTCACCTACCGAATCAACTAGCCCTGAAAATGGATGGCGAATATTTGCTACTACCACTAAGATCCCCACCAACCGCTGCTCCACCTAGGCTCATGCCTAAGGTTTTGTAGCGACCGTTGTGCCCTCCTATTCATCGAGGCCTGGCACTTGCCCCGACGTGGCGTTGTGATGCTAAGGGCTTGAGCGGGATAGTCCTTGGTTTTTCTAAAAGACGTCATCGGTTCACAAGCACCCGTCGGGTGGGTTTTCTAGTGATTGCTCGGTGTCAACCACCCATCAAGTGGTTTTTTTTTTCACTAATTGGACGTTGGCAAGCACCAGTCGGGTGGTTTTTCAAAAGCTCCTCGGGCGAAAAGACGTTTTTTCCTGCCACATGCACCCTCCCCCGGAAAGCATGTCACCTTGTTGTGTCAAGTGTGTTGCCTTGATGAAGCATTGGTGTTCCCGTAAAGGATGCCTCCTTGTCGGGAGGTAGCATATCGCTAGTTGCCAGTGCAATGCCAAAGGCTAGCATGGATGCCGTTTTTGCCTTTAGCCAATCTTTTAACTTGAAGAATTTCGTACCAGTCCATCTCGGACTCACATATTTTTTTGCAAGCAGAACATTGAACATTACAGACCATTATCGCAGCCGAGGGATGCCTGCCCCGTGGTATCACTATGTCACGAGATTGTGTAGTAGCGCTTCTTGCGCGAGGCACGATAGTAGTAGCGTTGTGATGCACAAGGGCTTGTGCGGGATATTCCTTGGCTTTTTTTTCTTTCTAAAAGAGTCATCGATTGCTATGAGTATGGTATTGCAATGAAATAGGCAGCACGTGTTTTTCCAATTGAGATACGTTGCCGATGGATTGCATGAACCTCCTACGGACCTGTAGTGCTTTGGTCCGGCCTTGGATCTCCTTTGGCTATGGCACCGTCCCTCCCCCGAAAAGCTTGTCACCTTGTTGTGTCAAGCGTGCTGCCTTGATGGCGCAATGGTGTTCCCGCAAGGGATGCCTCCTTACCGAGAGGAAGCATGTTGCTCGAGTCCGGATCGAAATGCATGTCCCTATCGATATTTGACGTTGCCCTACGATGTGTCCCTTGTAACTTCGCGCTAAACGATGCCGAGTCATTTTTCTAGTGATTGCACGTTAGTAAGCACCCGTCGGGTCTTTTTTCTAGTGATTGCTCGGTAACAGTCACTTGTCGGGTCCTTTTTTAGCGCTATTACTGTGAAGAAATTAGAGTGCTTAAAGCAAGCATACGCTCTAGATACATTAGCATGGGATAACACCTTAGGATTTCAATCTTATTTTGTTGGCCTTTGCAATCAGAGTAATGATTAACAGGGATAGTCGGGGGAATTCGTATTTCATAGTCAGAGTTGAAATTCTTGGATTATGAAACAAACTACTATTATTTGAATTACTACGGTTATTCGAGTAGGTGATACCATCAAACAAACTATAGCTGATTTAATGAGTCATTCGCAGTTTCACAGTCTGAATTAGTTCATACTTACACATGCATGGCTTAATCTTTGAGACAAGCATATGACTACTGGCAGGATGAACCAGGTAGCATTCCTTTCGAGATGCTAGCACCGCCCAAGCCCATTAACTAATCAAGTAGACAAGGACGATACAACGGTCATCCACAAAAGCGATGAATGCCTCTTGGGTAAAGAACAATCACGACTTGTATACATAAGTTTTCGCATCCGGGAATACGAGTTACAAAAAGTGGCCATGATGAGGAATCAAACCCTAATTCTCCGTCACCCATCACCACCATAGTAGGCCACTGTCCTACCATCGAAAGTTGATATGGCAGAAATTTGAATGACGCGTCGCCGACAAATTAATAAAATTTTATCATGATTTTTTCCTATTTTGGGGTTGCATTCCCCCACAACCCGACTCACCGACAGCTCCTTGTGGTGCGACAAGGTCCGAGCAAGATGGGGGCTCTCACCCTCTCTGGCGCCTCCTTCCAGGGGACTTGGGCCAGGTCTGTCGTTAAGGACTCCATACAATGCTTTTGCCCTAGCCTTAATCGGGCCACGACAGGGCAAAGCTAGTGGACCTTGGTCGGCCCGAACACTGTGTTTTAACGAAAAATATATTTCCCTTTCCTACTTTTGTCGTTTAATTCAGTGCCAAATATCATTTTTTTTGTACAAAAATGAGGAAGTGCTGGTATTTGTTATCTGTGCCAGCGATTATTGTCTTGTCACGCCACACCACTTTCTATAGGGATTCCATCGCACCTATCTTGTGACCGAAACTAAAGTTCCACCATGTGTAGGTGGTGTTAATGTTATATTAAGCCTCGATAAAAAATTGTAGGACTTGAACTTGGGCCTTGTTGAATCAGATCCTGAGTTTTTAACACTGAACCAACTCCTCATCAGGACTAACCGCCACATACTTCGAACTTCCTGGTAGTTGCCAATTGACGAAAGTTAAATAGTCTAGGAGCTAGAGTGTAAAAGTATTCGAAATTAATGGCCAAACAGACATTTGGTCTATACTTTCGGGGCTCAAAGTATAATTCACCCTCCTCATTCTCATCCTTCGCAATGAAACAGTCTCTTAAACCCTAAAACAACTTCTGCAGAGGGTTTATGTGCGTGGTTAAGTAATCGAACAGAGAGTACAGAAGCGGCAGAAAGTTCTCTCGCAATGGTGAAGGCGTACCTCCGGTACGAGCCGGCGGCGGCATTCGGTGTGATCGCATCCGTCGATTCGAACATCGCCTTCGATAGCTCCGGCAAGCATCTCCTCGCTCCGGCGCTTGAGAACGTAGGCGTCTGGCAAGTCCGTCAAGGACTCTGCAGCAAAACCTTAGCTCCTTCGCCTTCCTCTCGCGGTCCGTCTCTTGCGGTCACCTCCATCGCCTCTTCTCCTTCCTCCCTGGTACCTCTCTCCTCTCTCTCTCTGTTTGTCTATATATACATATGTGTCTAAGTATACATGTTTATGTATGTATACATACAGTGGCGTAGCCAGAAATTGGCACTAGTGGGGCACCTATAAAAGACAATTTCAAGGAACGAGTTTTCAATAGCTAAGGATTAGATAAGAAAAAAAGATTTGCAGTCAAACGAAAATGACCTATTTGTCCGTTCAATTTGTCTGGTTTATTTATTTACCTTTTGGAAAAACCATCTTTAGTGAACATTTTGCATATTTAACTTGGAGAAGATTTTTTTTTTTGAAATTTAGGTGAGAAGAATGATAAAGTAACAAAATTGCCTCATTTGAAAACGGATCAATGAACAAATAAAAAGCAAAAAAGCCTTCAGTATCGTACTTAAGTCTAAACAATTCTTCTCTTGAGTTACGAACCTGTTATGTTTCGAAGAAGGTGTTATGTTTTGAATAAGGAAACGTAATATCTTATCTAAACTGCGAAATAGATGTGTTCAAATTAAAGGTGCAAATTAGTTGAAGTGCATGAGAGGGGAAAAAACTGAACATTGCAGCGGGGTCACACTTTAGTATTATCCGAAGAAACAGGAAAAACTAAATGTGGTACTATATACGATTTGGAGTGCACGTGATCTTCTTGTTTTTTTTTTTTTTGAAAATGGAGGCGAGTTTAGCGCATTTGAGTGGTTTGGAAAGCATTTTGGTTTCTTTGGTTCATTTCATTCTCCTGGGGTTTAAAAATCTTAGGTTATAGGCTTATAGCGGTATGCTGTTTCAGTTTCCTAGAGCAACCAGAGGGAGAGAAAGCATGGGGTAAAAAAACTCTCTTCATGCTTGGATTGAAAACGAGGTGAGAATTCGTTAGATAGTAATTTGATTGGTTGTTGAATTCTATGAATCAAAGATTGCCCGTCAAAATACAAATGAAGGATAGTATATGTCACCAATACATCTATTTCTCATGCTTTCCTTTCTAATTCAACCCAGCATGAATGTTATGAGATAACTCTGCCTTTTAATTTCTTTTGTCACCCGCATAATAAAACTTAATCCTTCTTTTCTTTTGCTCACCTAGTAAACAAAAAGGACATCTCGAGGTTCTTCTTGTGATATTTCTTTTGTTAAAGAATCAGAAAGCTGGTAATAATTTTTCATTTCAGATTGCAAGTGGGTATGCTGATGGCAGTATAAGAATTTGGGATTCTGAGAAAGGAACCTGTGAAACCACATTGAATGGACATAAAGGGGCAGTAACCACCCTTCGATACAACAAACTTAGTTCTTTGCTTGCATCTGGAAGCAAAGACAATGATATTATTTTGTGGGATGTGGTTGGCGAGACTGGGCTTTTCCGCCTTCGAGGGCACCGGGACCAGGTTTGCATTTGAGTTACCATACAGTAAAGAATTATAATCAGAGTAAGAATTTTTCATCACCATTGTGGTTTATGTTTTTCTGCTTTCTTTATTGCAGGTGACTGACCTTGTTTTCTTGGATAATGGTAAAAAACTTGTCAGTTCATCCAAGGATAAATTCTTAAGGGTTTGGGATCTTGAGACCCAACATTGTATGCAAATCATTAGTGGCCATCATAGTGAAATTTGGTCTGTGGATACTGATCCGGAGGAAAGATATGTTGTCACTGGGTCGGCGGATCCTGTCCTTAGGTTTTATACGGTAAAACATGACTTGGTAGAGGGGCAATCTGTCTCTAACGCTAATGGAACAGATGCTGTGAAAAATGGTGATGCGACGACTCAAAACAAATGGGAAGTGTTGAAGCATTTTGGTGAAATTCAGAGACAGAATAAGGATAGAGTTGCCTCTGTGATATTCAATAACTCTGGAAATTTGCTGGCTTGTCAAGTTGCTGGGAAAACGGTAGAGATATTCCGTGTATTGGATGAGGTTGAGTCCAAGCGTAAAGCGAAAAGGAGAATTAACAGGAAGAAGGAGAAGAAATCTACAAAAGGACTAGTTGATGTAACTGAAGATGGAGGTGAACGTCATGAAGCTGGAGAAGAAGGTAACAAGCCCGTCCTTACAGTTTCTGACATTTTCAAGCTTCTTCAGACTATACGAGCTGGCAAGAAGATATGCTCTATCTCTTTCTGTCCAATCACTCCAAAGAACTCACTTGCCACCTTAGCTTTATCTCTGAACAACAATTTATTGGAAATTTATTCTATTGACGCTAGTTCAACTACAAAAACGAATGTTATTGAACTCCAGGGACATCGGTCTGACATCAGAAGTGTTACACTTAGCGCAGACAATACTCTTTTGATGACCACTAGTCATAGTGCGGTGAAAATATGGAATCCAAGTACTAGGTCATGCCTTCGAACTATTGATTCAGGGTACGGGTTGTGTGGTTTATTTGTTCCTGGTAATAAGTATGCAGTTGTTGGTACAAAAGCTGGTACACTAGAAATTGTTGATGTCAGTAGTGGTACTTGTGTGGAAGTAGTGGAAGCTCATGGTGGCTCAGTTCAATCAATTGTGGCTGTTCCAGATGGTACTGGTTTCATTACTGGGAGTACTGATCATGATGTCAAGTTCTGGGAATACCAAACCATACAGAAACCTGGCGAGGTGTTTTCTTTTTACTCTCTCTGTGTGTGTGTGTGTGTAGCTCTTCTTTTCACAACCACGTGTCCTGAACAGTTATTTCAGTGCAAGCGTGATTCATTTGTTTAGAGTCTAGACAGCTAAATTGAGGAACTTTCATAGATGTTACTCTGGTGATAGGTTTGTTGTTCTGGTTTCAGGATTCGAAGCATCTAACAGTCTCGCATGTAAGGAACCTGAAAATGAATGATGACATTCTAGTGGTTGCTGTCAGCCCTGATGCTAAATACATTGCTGCTGCACTGTTAGATTGTACTGTGAAGGTGATATTGACTTCTCTTAAGTGTTTTCCTGTTGCTCGATACTCTGTCTAATATCATCTGTTGGAACACTAGTTCTGTTACCATAACTTTCTTGTATTCTAGCAAGTTTTGGATCAAAATTTGTGAGCATATTTGTGAGGTGTTTGAGTTGCACTTCTCGAAACACTGCATTTAGGGCACTTTTTTTGTGTGTGTGGTAATAGTTGTCTTTTGGAACATAATCTAGGCCACAAGGGCCAACGCTTTATAAAGAAACCCATGAAGTACGTAGTAATAGTAAATTTCTGAAGCATTGGACTATAAGGAAGCACATCGGAGTTGGGTTTATGATCCCACGAGAATTCTACAGCTAGAGATGCTACCTTGATGAGTTTTTTTGTTCTTTCTGGATCATTGGAGTGTTAGACATTCCAAGGTGAGGGTCTAACAACCATTATTGCACTCTTACCTCCTTTTTGCAAATAAAATCTCATGAAGTCATAAGCTGAATTGTTCAGTTGCATGGTGGGCACGTCTGTTTCCTTTTGAAGTCCACAAAGCCTTCTATGATGAAATTTCTTCTATTGTCTCTAAATCCTATGCATCGATGTGTATCCCTTCCAGGTCTTCTTTATGGACTCTCTCAAATTTTTCCTGTCATTGTACGGTCACAAGCTGCCTGTGCTGTGTATGGATATTTCATCAGATGCAGAGTTGATAGTCACTGGCTCAGCGGACAAGAATTTGAAGATTTGGGGTTTGGATTTTGGAGACTGCCATAAGTCCATTTTTGCTCATTCTGATAGGTGCATCACTGGAAAATAAAAACCATCTAAATTTTCTAATTTGTAGCTGTTTGTGTTCTTTTATTTAGAATTTCTTATGGGGTTTCTTTTGGACAGTGTAATGGCAGTTCGATTTGTGCGAAACACGCATTACATGTTCAGTGCCGGAAAAGATCGCCTTGTGAAGTACTGGGATGCCGACAAGTTTGAGCTGCTGTTAACCCTTGAGGGCCATCATGCTGAAATTTGGTGTCTTTCAGTCAGCAATCGTGGTGATTTTGTTGTCACTGGATCTCATGACCGGTCAGTACGCCGCTGGGATCGTACCGAAGAACCATTTTTCATTGAGGTATGGCCTCATGTGTTTGCTGTTAACATACGAAACCAAATTAGCCTTGTATCGCAATCAACTGTGGTCGGCTACATGAATCCATGCTAAATTCATGTCCTTAACTAAATTTACTTGTTTCCTTGTGTTCGCTATCGTAGTAGATTAATTGAACCAAGATGTCATAAACAGATTGTTGACATATTTCTCGAAGAATTATCCCTCATATGGGTGTCAAGATTGAGTTGAAGACTTGAAGCTTGAGCTATAGAATAGATTGTCACCTAATAAATAGTGTTATTAAATCTGCAGGAGGAGAAAGAAAAACGGTTGGAGGAGATGTTTGAGGCTGACATTGACAACACATTTGAAAGTAGGTACGAACCTAAGGAAGAACTTCCAGAGGAAGGAGCTGTAGCCGTAGCTGGGAAGAAAACGAAAGAAACCTTAACTGCAACTGACTATATTATTGAAGCTTTAGACATGGCGGAGGCTGAACTGAAACGTATTGATGAACATGAGGTACAGATTGCTTTCTCGATTTTGGCTTCATATTAATTCTGAAATACTGCTACGATTATGGGATATAGTGATCAACCTAATGTGGTGCCAGACAGAGGTTTAAGAATTGCTTGCATTTAAAAGAAAAATTCAAATAGGAAGACTAACCTGGAATTTGTACTTGAGATTTAGAATTTTATTATCCATTTTCCTTTAATGAACTTGTAAAAAAGAAAGTCACGTGGATCTATATTTTATGCAATTTTCAGGAGGATAAGTCTAGAGGAAAAGTGGCAGTCTTCCAGCCAAATTTTCTTATGCTTGGGCTCTCCCCATATGATTATGTTCTTCGTGCACTTTCAAATGTTCATACCAATGATCTCGAGCAGACATTACTGGTGAGTGGGTGGTGCTGTAGTTCCGTAGCAAGCAAAACCTTTTTTTGTGTTTTTTGTTAGGTATTAGAAGTATTTGCAACTACGCGAGGAAGAGATTTTGCATGCCTAGTTTTGAAACTTATGTTGAATTTAGTAAAATGATTTGCACATTCTAAACTACTTGGCCAGACTTGACAGCTAAATAGAGAGTATCATTCTGGGCAATTTGAACCTTAGTTGCATGAAGTGGGGGCATGGGCAGGGTAGCAGAGGATCATAATAGCTCCTTGTTTGGGAGTGCTGGTGGAGCGTGTAGCAATAACATAAAGCTAAATGATGTACTCTGTATTTCATAAACTCTAAACATACTACTTAGAGGGCGTTTGGTTACGTTTTCTATTTTTTGTTTATAAAAAAGTAAAGTAGAATCATGTTTATGAGGTAACACATGTTTTGTAAACAGTAAAAAGTAAAAAAGATAATAAATTCTTTCTCAACCTTGAAATTGGAAAATTTGGGAGATAAATAAAGAGGATAAATTTCCACCTCCCGATTGATCTGTCTTTTAGAATAAAATTTTTTGGCCAAATTGCATAGGCACCAGGGTTTAGAATCCCGTATCATATGGGCCGGTAGTAAGTACCGTATACCCTTCTGGTCAAACCTATTAGACAACCTGGTATGTTTTGGGTTCAATCCAACCCAGAAAAGACAAACCCGATCTAAAAGGACCCCCAACATTTTGATCGTAGTTTTCTTCTCCCAAGAACCCCTTGAAACCCCATTTCAGTCAAGTAATCTGCTTTATATTTGATCTTGGAACAATTAGCTGTTGTGGGGATTTGGATCTTAGATACTGAAATTCGGATTGGATTTTGGGATCCCCCAAGAACCCTCTGAAACTCCAATTTCGGGTCGTAGATCGGGAGGGAGGGGGGGATGGGCAGAGAGAGAGAAGGGGAGGGAGGGAGAGAGACGCCATAGCCCTAAGGAGAGATCGCATCGTTGTATTAGAATGGGCCACACTCGAGAGAGAGTCGGGAGACGATCGAGATAGAAGCTCCCTTGTTTTACAAACAGGGGAAAACACCTTTTCTTTGTTTCCATAAATTTTAGAAATTTCATAAACGTTTATATTAAACAAATTACCGAATGTGTTTTCTTTTTTTAGTTTTAGGAAAAAGTAAAAACATAAACAAAAAACAAAATGTTACCAAACGCACTGTTGGGGAAAAATAGAAGGGATACTTACTCTACAGTTACAAAATAGAACCAAATGCAGTATATGCGGATATATTTTGCACAAAAATTGCAAAACCTTTACGTATGCCTACAGGAGTGTTTGTATATTGTAAGAACCATGCATAATAGTAATTGTACGAGAGATACATTACTGAATATTGTTTTAATGGATATTGTGGGAATTGTTAGTCCACCTGCAACGGAAGTGCAACCAAAAAAGAATAAACACTCACTAGAGTTTACGTGGTTCGGCCTCTATGCCTACTCCACAGGTGAAAAAGAGCAATCCACTATGACAATGAAGATTACAAACGTGAAGAAATATTACAATAAGATGCTCAATGTTATTTTTAACTCTCCCTACACTTCACCATATTCTCTCTATCGTCACCATCACACCTTAATTTGACCAAGTACAATATATATAGCATTTGCTCGGATGAACTAGGAGCACTGAAATGTCTTTTGGAGTTCTTGAGGAGAAGCATCTGGTAGCTAGGCATTCAAACATCCATCGGGACTTTGAAAACAGTACTTTGAGCAACCTCCAAATTATTCCCAATATCAAGGCCTTAACTCCTACTAACCCATTCCAAATACCTAACCAATAAATACACAACAAACCATCGTTAATTTTTTCCCTTTTTCTTGCATTTCACATAGGCCGAAACTCAACAGATAAAAGTAAATATTGTGTTTATGCCAAGTATTTGAGCATATTGAGTTTATATTCGGACAATTGGGCTAAGCTCCAAATAAGGGTCCAAATAAGGCTTTTAACCCAGCTTAAATTTCTGTAATTTGAGAAGGACATTAAAATATTTTTGTTAGAGTCTTAAGGTCCATTGATAGTCAAAACTGCCCTCCTGCGCTTTGTAACAGACTCTCTCTCCCGCTCACCATGTCCTCACCCAACGCTAGCCAGGAAAGATGGTTTCAATAGCATTTGATGTAGTGATCAAGAACACGCTCCATTGATCCAGTTCCACTTAGATTTTAAGCAAAGGAAACATGAGTAACCCAATCATGCAAATAAACCATTGGCTCCACGTGGACTCAACAACCTCTTCTATAGTTATGTATAAGTGTTGAAGCGGTGGGGTGACTAGTATGTGGTAACAGAGGAAGGAGAGAATTAACAGGGGTCAATGGGGTATGATGGTTGATTTTTTAAGAAAGAATTATAGAGTTGGTGCAACATGGTGTCTCTATTTTTGCATTTTTTTGCATTTTCTTCTCTGTATTTTTAAAAAATATAATTTTATCTTCATTCCAAAATAATAGTCCAGTACAAAAAGACAGTATAATTTTTTAACCAAAAAAAAATGCTTCCAAGCATAATTTTTTAAATTAATTGACATCAAATTAAATAGCTCAATTAGTTCTTAATTTGGTGTCAATACCTTTAAAAAAATTATGCTCGAAATCATTTTATTTTTTGACTTGAATTCGTTTTTGCGTAGTGGACTATTATTTTGGAACAGAGGGTGTACTTTTTATAAGAAAACATAGATAATGCTTATCGTGTTTGGAACTCTGTTGTTTTATCCCTTCTATTCATAAAGGTAGTGTGTAGGTGGATTGGCCTCTTGCCAACTCTCTTTTGTTTTTGTTCATAAAGGTAGTGTGAAAGGAAAAGTTGTTTTGCGCTTATTGACAAATACATTTAAATTATATTTCGAAGTACAAAACAAAAAATTTAAATTGCATTCTCTTAAAGTGCCCTATATGAAAAAATAGGAGATTACAATGTGAGATGAAAACTCATATATGTCTGTTTTACTGGCGTGATACAGACTATAGATCTGCACATATTTGGTAATCTGCTGCTATTTTTGGCATGAAACAAATGCCAGATTATAATAGACTATCATATATGTTTGTCTTGCTGGCATGATACAGAGTACAGATGTACACATATTTGGTAATCTATTGCTGCTATTGTCATGAAACAGAGGCAAGATTGTGACAGACTACAATATCTGTCTGCTTTGCTAGCATGATACAGAGTACAAATGCACACATATTTGGTAATCTATTGTTATTTGCATGAAAACAGATGTCAGATTGCAACAAAAGGGGACATATTTTGTGTTAATCGGGGAAAAAAGTAGAAAAAGACATATTTTGCATTAACAGATAACGTTATCTGGGCAACCAGGTCTGAAAAAAATAAAAAATGTATTTTCTGTGTTAGCCAAACAAGGCCCTTCCCGGAGGGTCAACAGATAATGTTATCTGCGCCATCAGATATGGGAAAAAAAATATAAAAAATCATTATTTGTGTTAGCCAAACAAGGCCCTTGCAGGGTATTTTTGTCACCAAGTGCCCAAATGTCCTGTTGGCCTTATAGGAAAAGTTGATGTCATAATTCCATGAATAACCCCTATGTTATGTCCTTCTCGAAAAAGCTCCCGTTTATATCTTATCACTAAACTTGCGAAACCAAGCCCTAGGATAATGTTCAAGACGATACAACGCTTAGTGAAAATGACACACCTGGCCACGCCTCCTTGAGCAACAAACCCAGGTGGTTGTTGCATGTAGACTTCCTCTTGCAGATCATCTTCTTGCTGTTCTTGACATTTAACTGGAACAAGGTCTACCATTACTAGATGCAAGAGAGATTAGAAGACGGACATAACTGATCTTGGCAACATGGGAGTAAGTCTTTGCATAATCAACACCATAGATCTGCAGCTTTGGAGACCAGGCGAGATTTATAGCGCTCAACAGAACCATCAGGATGGTACTTTAACGTAAACACCCGGAGACACCCGACTGTAGGTTTTCAGAGAAAGAGGAACCAATTCCCTAGTTTCATTGTGATGAAGAGCAAACATCTCATTCTCCATAGCTGTCTCCCACTCGGAAATAGACAGGGCCTTTTGAACATTGGTCCGAACAAAAATAGACGATGCAAAAGTAGCAAATGAAGGGAAGGAGATAGGTGATCATAGGAGACATACAGAGCATTTGGGTGGGAAGTGCAAGAGTGAGTACCTTTACGAAGTGCAATGGGGACATAATTCGGAGAGGCAGTGAGATCTTGCATTGGAGGTGAGATAGCGGGCTGAAGTGGAGTTGGTGGTGCCTTAGGCCGGGAACCATACGCTGCACAACAGGCTGTGGAGGAGAGGGAACTAAAGTAAGTATATGGGATCGATCCATCATGGAAGTACTCCTGAAGAATGGCAACGACTCATGGAAGGTAACGTCAACACATACAAACTGAAGACTAAGGGACGAAGAGTAACACTTACAACCAAGGAACGCATGCACTTGATAAACCGGGGATAATTTTATCCCTAATGGGATCAATGATGGAGGATGGGATTGGAATAGGGTTACGGATGATCAAAATACTAAGAAAAGGGGCTGTTTTTGGGTCTATGAACAGTGTATGTGAACAGTAGAACGAGAAGAGAAGAAGGGTTTAAGAAGATAGATCTAGGCCTCACACCTAGGTTACCAAAGGCATCACACCTAAGTCCTCTTAAGAATCACACTAAGGACTGGAATTGCATCACACAATCTAAAAGCATAAAGCTTCAGGAATTTTATATATTCAATCATTCATTCATTATTCAAACTCTTGAATTACATCAATTTATAGACTCCTAAGCATGTGTTAAATGCAAATAACTACTCCTATTTCCAAGATATTGCCTAGATGTTTTTAATACCAAAGACTATTCCCATCCCCTAGATGAATAGGTAGGATGAATGTGTTATCTAATGGTTGCATACATTGAGTATGTGGTCAAACTTCCCTAAATCAAAAGTCACAAGGCTCATGAAAAGTCACAACCTTAAATACTCAAGCCAATGCATAGTTAATTTCAAGTAGGTCCATTTAGTGGCCAATGGACTACCTTTCCAGTCCATAAGCGCCATAACTTCCAGCCATATGAATTTTCCAAATGCCCTTGACCTCTTCCTATGGACCGCATCATTAATGATGATAGCGTCATAGAATGTAAGGGGAACTTAACACAGAAGCTGTTGTGGTCTGGTCTTGTGCCCATGTCTAGCTATCATGTTTCTAATTTTTTAACTGTTTTGACAGGGACAGATTACGAGTCCACTAAATTTTCCACTTTGATGGATCTTCTTACTTTCTCAAAGGATAAGGGGAGATTCAAATGTATTGTTCGTGTAGTGGCAATATGTCCTTTGCAAGTCAAGGACTTCTGGTCGCCTGCTAGACTGTATAGGAAAGGGTAACGTTGGAAGATCCAACTGCTAGAATACATGCTCTACTTTGTGGTGAAGATGCGGAACTGTTCTTTGGAGGTTACCCATCTATTATTGTACTTGCTGCCAAGATGAGTAAGTTGTTTGGGGTGTCTGGAAATGACGATTCTACTAGGAATCCACCGTGGACACAATGTAGTGTAGAACTCCATTTGGCTAATTAGGCCTAGATTTATCTTCTTAAATCTTAAACCCTTCTTCTTCTCTTCTCGTTCTACTTTTCACGAACACTTCTCACAGGCCAAAAAACAGCCCATTTTCTTAGTGTTTGGATCATCCTTAACCCTATTCCAATCCCGTCCTACATCAATTTGCTATCCTTGGCTCTGATACCAAATTGATGTTGGACGAGATTGGAATAGGGTTAAGGATGATCAAAACACTAAGAAAAGGGGCTGTTTTTGGGCCTGTGAACAATGTACGTGGACAGTGGAACGAGAAGAGAAGAAGAAGGGTTTAAGAAGATAGATCTAGGCCTCATAGCTAAATGGAGTTCTACACAACATTGTATCCACGGTGAATTCCTGGTAGAATCGTCATTTCCAGGCATCCCAAGCAACTTATTCATCTTGGCAGCAAGTACACTAATAGATGGGTAACCTCCAAAGAACAGTTCTGCATCTTCACCACAAAGTAGAGCTTGTATTTTAGCAGTTGTATCTTCCAACGTAACCCTTATCCTACACAGTCCAGCAGGCGACTAGAAGTTCTGACTTACAAGGGACATATTGCCACTACACGAACAACACATTTGAATCTCCCCTTATCCGTTGAGAAAGTAGATCCATCAAAGTGGAAAATTTAGTGGACATCTGTCCCTGTCAAAATAGTTAAAAAATTAGAAACATGATTGCTAGACATGGGCACATGACCAGACCGCAACAACCTCTCTGTTAGGTTCCTCTTACGTTCTATGACGCTGTCGTCATTACCGGATAGTAGTCGAACCTTGTACAACTTAGTAAACCCTTCCATAGCCCTGAGTCTACTTCGAATAAAACATTGCGAAGTCTGACCCATTCACCATTGTTATGAAAATGGTAGCCAAGGTTCCCATAAGCTCGGTCAGCAATAAATGGATATAGCATTTGTAGGCAAAGGCACCGAAATTTGTAGTTGAATCGAGTTACGTTCTTCCATTTTTATTAAAGCTTAGAGGAGGAACATCAGTTCCATCTCATAGAAAGAGTACCTTCTTATTGCTAGATACTTCACAGACACCCAGAACCTTGCACACGATATCAACATAACCCCTTTCCTTAACATGGTTCAATGATACTACGTACGGGCTAATACCTAGTAGTTGGAAGGTCACCAAGCCTTTAAATGCCCTAGAAGATCAATGAGATGAAAAGTCACAAACCTTTTAAATGCCCTAGTTGATGCTCTGATACCAAATTGTTGTAGGACGGGATTGGAATAGGGTCAAGGATGATTATAACACTAAGAAAAGGGGCTGTTTTTTTGTTTGTGAACAGTATAATGAGAAGAGAAGAAGAAGGGTTAAAAGAATATACATCTAGGCCTCACACCTAGGTTACCAAAGGCATCACACCTAAGGCCTGTTTAGCATCACACCAAAGAATGGAATTGCATCACACAATCTTAAAAGCATAAAGTTTCAGGAATTTTATATATTCAATCATTCATTAATTATTCAAACTCTTGAAGTACATCAATTTATAGACTCCTAAGCATGTGTAAAATGCAAATAACTACTTCTATTTCCAAGATATTCCGTAGATGTTTTAATACCCAAGACTATTCCCATTCCCTAGATGTCTAGGTAGGATGAATGTGTTATCTAATGGTTGCATACATTAAATATGTGGTCAAACTTCCCTAGATCAAAAGTCACAAGGCTCATGAAAAGTCACAGCCTTAAATACTCCGGCCAATGCATAGTTAATTTCAAGTAGGTCCATTTAGTGGCCAATGGACTACCCTTCCAGTCCATAAGTGCCATAACTTTTAGCCATATGAAATTACCAAATGCCCTTGACCTCTTCCTATGGACCGCATCAATCAAGAACATGAACATAACAGTGCACCCTAACACTTGAGGAGATAGAGTATAAAGAGGATGACTTGAAATAAGATAATGTACGAATTTGACCCCTAAAACCATGGAAGGCACACAGTTGATAAAATACCATGCAGTAAAGACAACATCACTCCAAAAGAATTTGGGTACCTGCTGTTGAATACTTGATATAAGTGAGCACGAGTGACCACACAGATATGTCTCAACTACCACACATATATGTCTCAACTTCCATTCGGTGACTCCATTTTGTTGTGGAGTTTGAGCACACAGTTAATCTTAGCAGCACTATTCGATATGATCTTACTATGCCTTCCCAAAAGGGTTAGCAGTACGTTGATTCCAGTTTTGTTTGGGATAAAAAAGCTGGCTTTCTAATCAAGAAATGTTTACTTTGCAGGCTTTACCATTCTCAGATGCTTTGAAACTTTTGTCTTACTTGAAGGATTGGGCCTTGATTCCTGATAAGGTTAGACAATCTGCACTTGGTAGATATAAAAATGTAGTGGTTTGCATGTGGAATGAAAGTGTCTTTCCTATCTGTTTTAAATGAATATTACTCATGTAGTTCAATCGTGCATAAGCAAGTTTCGGTTTCTTTTAGGGCACCTTTTATGCTTTAGCATTTCTTGCATACATGCTAAATGATCCTAATTAATGAAAACCCTTTGTATGCACCAATAAGCGAAATCTGACCAATGATGTATTGACGGGCAATCTCGAGGTCTAATATTGGCAGTATTCAATGCAAGTGCCTGAATAATGCAAGTTGTAAGGTTTTTCCAAAAATCAAGAACGCTAGGGTGACCACATTTAGATACCATATGATGTGATACTCCTTGCATGCACTAATCACATGTGCTATCTGGGGCTCAGATGGTATGTGGGTGATGTCAATTAAGGTGCCACTCCAAATAATACCAAAATGCGGTTACCATAGCATCATTCTTTCAAAAAAAATGATGCTTTAATTAACAAGCCCGTTTGATTTGTTCAAAGGATTTTCACAGGTGCCATGTGGCCTTGTGTTAAGTTTTACTTCTATCATGTATTTATCAGCTGATGCAAATTCGTGTAGGTGATACGGCAGGGTTATGATGTTTCCAGAACTTACATGGAAAATTTGAATCTCTCTCTTTTCTGACAATACATCTTGTTGCTGCTTGCGTTATGCCTGCAGGTTGAGCTTGTCTGTAGGGTTGCTACGGTGCTACTGCAGTTGCATCATAACCAGCTGATTACTACCGTGTCTGCTAGACCTATCTTGACTCTGCTCAAAGACATTCTTCATGCAAGAGTTAAGGTAATGTAATATGATAAAAGGAATATTTAGTATACTGATATCATAAAGAGAATGTTCAGTATCCTAATATCATACGGTAATCCTAGTTATACTTATCGTAGGTATGTGTCTTTTAACTCAGTATTTTGGTCCCCATTGGATGGGCCCTTTCCCCTCCCAAAGCCCCAAAAGAAGGATCTTACTTGGTTAATTTGCTAACGTTTTAATAGGATTCCTGATATTTGAGTGGAGGCAGGTTCTTATCATTAGAAGAACAATTCAAAATTGTGTGCCCATTCTAATCCCTTGAACAGAGCATTGAGGAAAATTTGCAATCAAAATAAAAGAAATTGGAGGATACATGATTCCTTTGCTGACATGTCTGGACACTTGTTTCAGGAATGCAAAGACACTCTTGGTTTTAACCTTGCAGCGATGGATCATCTCAAGGTGAGCATATTTCTCAATTTGATGTTGTCGGCTATTGTTTTATCCAATGTTTTGAAAAGCCGGACCGTTGAATGAACCGGAAAAGGAACCGGGCAGATGGGTCACTGGTTCAACCACGGTCTAACCGTAATCGAACCATGATGTCATAAATATGTATAAAATTATTAATAATTATGTCAAAAGCTTTAAATACATAATATTGTGATAATAACGAATATAAGTATCTAAATGAAGAGCTATCAAACACTTTTCTAGCAGTCCTACATCGGTGAGGGAAAAGAACTTGAGCCTACTTTGAGTGTATAAAGGTTTTAGTGCTCTTGATTGTTGAGCCTACTTTGAGTGCATAAAGGTTTTAGTGCTTAGCAATCAAGAGCAGCATACGCATCCACAGTGTGTGCACGTGTCCCGTGCGTGGGACCAGGTAAATTTGAATGCCGTTGCATTTCAGAGGCCTGGATTTAGTTCAAAATTTGAAACGTCTGGTTCGACCAACCGGTGAATGGTCGAACTGGGCTTCCTTTTTTTTGAAAATTGCTGGTTTTCTTGGTAAACTGGACTGGAGCAAGAGCCAGTTCAACCGGTCGAACCGGTATGGTTTTGTCTGGTTTTTAAAACATTGGTTTTATCAACTGGGCAAATCTCATACCTCTGCTTTTGTTGGATACTTCAGCAATTGATGGCTTTAAAGTCTGATGCACCCTTTCGAGATGCAAAAACAAAGTTACTTGAAATACGATCGCGGCATTCACAACGTGCGGAAGCAAGGGCCGATGTTAAAGAAGGGAGGAGGAAAAAGAAGAGACAAAAGAAGTCTAATGATGTGCATGTTTGGAGTTAATATCTGCAGCCGTCACAATGCCAAGAAGTGAGATGGATATGGTGGAATCACCACCTTAAAGTACCGTGCAAATATCGTCAAATTTGCAGATCCTTGATCTGGTCAGATATTGGAAGCTCTGTGATAGTGCAAGTGGTTAGGACTTGGGAGTTCTGTTCCTCAAATGAAAGAGAAAGGTACCGGGCTTATTCAGTTACTTGTCCAATTGATCATCCAGTTTTGATATCTTTTGCATGTATTTATCATGGTTGTTCTTATCCAATTTTGGGGCATAATTATACCTTGTAATGTCAACTGCTAGAACTGACGATCGACATCTGCTTACAAGCATGGTTAATCTGTTGGTTATCTTTGATGTTGAACGCGTAAATTACAACTTACAAGGTCTGAATATGTATCATTAGCCTCTGCATTTTTGGAGCCACATCGCGTTTATACTAACTTTTTTTTGCTTATGTGAAATTTGAGCAGTGTGCCTCATCGTAGCTGATTAAGAAGAGTCAGGAGCTATTCTTTCTCTTAATTTTTCTGTTTTGTGGTCGTAATTGTTGGTGTAACTTGTCATTTATTAAAATCGAGCACTTCTCAGATAGGTTGCAGGCTAACTTTCGGCTATGGGGGTTGTCTTAAAAAGGGTTAAATATCTACTTGCCCCTCAAACTATCGAATTTTTTTTTACTTCCCCCTTCAATTATGAATTGAACTCACTTCCCCCTTTAATTACCATTTTCTTACTTACTAAGGACAAATAACGTTTTCCATCCATTTGATGGATGGAAAACTTAACCCAAGGTTATATTAGTCTTTAACCTAGCATATCCTGTATGTATATGTATATATGCATCATCTTCTTCCTATTTTTAATCTGTACGTCTCCTCCCTCCCTCCCC
>JAXBDA010004330.1:0-29513 GCA_036023075.1 Gaultheria prostrata | reverse complement strand
TAGCCCCCTCACTTTCCCCTTCACTTTGAGAAAAAAAAAATCAGAGAGAAAAAGAAAGAAGAGAAGAAGAGAGAAAGAAGGAAAGAAGAAGAGAGGAGGAGAGAAAGAGAGAGAGAAGTACGGCTGTCGCCATCTGGCCGCCTCCATCGCCACCTCCGATCGTCATCTCCACCGCACAACTTCATCTCTGCAAGTATACCTCTTCCCTCCTCCATTTTTGTAAAATTTTAATGGTCCATTTTCGTGTTTATGCACCATGAGTACAACAGTTTTCGTAGAGTAAAATGGGTCACCGTTTTTGGTCGATTTCGACCTCTTAAACTGTTAATTAGGTTTCGATTCTTTCTGATGTTTTAAATTTCACTCAAAGCCCTTTCTTTGGCCGCTGGAATCAGCAAAATCCGTTAAGAATTCGATTTATTATGAATTTTTGAAGTCTGGGTTGCAAACTGTAAATCTGTTCTGGAACAGATTCGTGTACTCTCGGTATTTGCTTGTTTTCTCACCTTTGGAGTACGATTTGGACCTTGAGTCTTTCTTAACTTGTGAACTCCGTTTCACTACGGAACGTTTGACACTAGAATCTCTCCAAAATATTAAGAACTCGATTTATGGTGATTTTTCGAAGTCGGGCTGTTCTGTGCTCACTCATTTTTCTGCAGACCCGGTTTTGTACGAATTTTTAGGGGCATCAAACCAACTTCAAATGTTCTAATTTTTGGGCTGATTACTCCCCTTATTGACTAGTATGAGTAGGAGTTTTTGTGGACATGGGTTCTTTATAAGAAATGGGTCAAACCTAACATGTTTTGGATGATTGTTTTTCCTCCTTGTGAGCTGTCAACTTTGAAATAAGCCCATTTCCTCCACATATCAGATTTTTGAATGCTTCTTGTTTGAGAAGCTATAAAAATGTCTTATCTTTTAAACCCAACTGGTCTCGTACGATTTGATGAAGTTTTGAGTGAGTTATGCTCATTTTACGATGGCTGGTCTGTTTTGGACCAACACTGTTATTTCACTTAAAAGCGCATAATATAGACTCCCATTTGGAAATCCGAGAGTACCGTTGGCTTCCTGACAAAATTTTGCATAACCGGTGTAAAGGATAAGCTTAAAAATTGTATTTTCTATTTTATTTGGATTTTTAAACGAAGAGAATGCTAGCTGATTTTTGGGCAGATTAAGCGTAAAGTTTTCCTAGACTAAATCGAATCTCGTACCCACGAACACATCGAGTACACGTGTCAGCGGATTATGTTTGATCTGTAGTGCTTATAACAAGTATTAAGAGTTGGATTTGTTAATATTAGGCCCGGAGTTCAAGGACCCTTAACTTGCATTTTAGCAAAGGTGTCGTGACGTGTTGCAACAACGGACCTGAGGTAGTTAAATCCCCTCCCTAAGTATAAATATGTTGAGTGTGCATATAAATGGATAATGTTGCATTTAAATGTTGTGTACGATCTATCGGAATAACTGGTGTGGAATCTAAAGGATATTTCTTGTATTTTGTTAATACTGTTCATTCGAGTTCTTGATGCTTTGTGAAAAATTTGTTTACGACTTGTTTGTGTGTTGAATTACATGACTCCTTATTACCGTTCTCACATGATTCTCTTTTGTATCAGTTAAAATGTTATTATTGTTATAGTCATCGTTGACGGTTAGAAAGGACAACTAGGTTCACTGGGTTGGGGTACCGATGTAGTAGATCACCTAGACGTTTTAAGAAAAGGAAAATAGAAAGTTTGATTAATCGAGGTAACTTTCACTATGATTGGAGATTGATATTGAATTAATTTATTATTCCTTATTGTCGTTTGTTTCCTTTGTATTGAGCAGTGTATTGTTTGTAAAGTTATGGGTGAGGTGGTGTTTTTCTACGGGGCGTTATCGCTCATGGTGTTGCACTTGTGTAACCCTGGTATAATACCACGATGTTGCTCTGCGACTCTGACGTATTATGCCAGGTTTTAGAGTTGAATAGGTCTTGACTTTTCATCTTAGATATTGAAGATGGGACGGGAAGGCCATGTCAGGAATGTGAGGTCATGATGACGGAAGAAGGATTTGTCGAGCGTTGGTAGATACTTTAACCCTTAGTTGCTTTGTACTTTTTTAAAGTATTTTGAAATTGTGACGTAAGGATGTTTTGGTAAAGTTATAGTTGGATTTCTAAACATCGAAATGTGATTTGAATCTACAGGGCTTTAATTGTTATTTGTCTAAAAAAAACAAAAAGGGAAATCAAATTTAAAAATGTATTTAATTTATATTTTCATGTTTCCGAAAAATCGGGGCGTGACACTACGCGAGCGAGAGACACGTATCCCACGTTGTACGATAACCGCTGCAGCGCCAAGCTTATCGCTAGGAAAACAAACAGTATTCAATTGACACATGTCATTCATCAAAGGCTGCCAATGAACCAGGGCCCAAAGTGAAGCAGTCATTGACAATAATAAAACGACCAGGTAAGCTTAGCTCGTCATGTTGGAGACGCGTCGACGACCAAAAGCTGGGGAGCAGTTGTGCGGGGTGTTTTCCTAAAAACCCTAAAAGCAACCTAGTACTATATGGAGAGAGCGCCAAGTCAGCTCATCCGCCCCAGGAGAAGGATAGGCCTTAACCTCAGTACACGTAAGCCCTAAATCTAACTAGGACGAGCAGAAGGTAGCTCGTCCCGTACCTCCAAAGAACGGACTACAGACGAGCCGCAGCCTTGAGAAAATAAGGTGGGAAGCATCATTTATGAAATATTCCCAGAAGCCAGGCATGAGAAGATATGCACAAGGTATCCTGGGGATAAAGGATAGAAAGGCAATCCCCCAATACGGCAAGAGTCCCAAATACGCATGGAAGTTAGATACACCTCAGCCCCTTCAAATAAGGGAATGAACATCACCAAAGATGAAACTACTCGATAAGGATGAACCCTAACAGGAAAGAGTCCATAATGAAAGACGATCTTATCAAGGTAACAAAATCTTTGAAACGATAAGATGAATGCCTATAAATATGGACAGACTATAAACAAAAAAGGTACGCTGTAATTCATAACTACACGCCTTGTCAATTCATTTCCTCCCAGTTCGTCATATTAACTTAAGTATCGGAGGGCCTTTGCCATCTAGGGCAAATGCGCTCTAACAGTTCGCTAGTGTTGCAGGAAACAGATCTCATTCAAGAAGATTCGATCTCAATTAAGAGCCCGAGATTAACCCTGTTAGTTTTTCGCCTCTTACAATTAATAAAAAAAATATATTCAAACTCATGTTAGATGTAGATGTGCTTTCGTTTGGGTTCCGTACAATTTTTTTATAAGAACCCATCGAATAATCATCGCAAAAACTAACTGCCCCTTAAAAAAACCCTATCCTCCTTTTTGTCTTTTTACCGACCAACCTCTATTCCGTCCTGGCTTACAATGAAACCTAATAGCTTCCCGAAGGTAGCACCATACACACATTTGGCTGGATTGAGACTCATCAAAATTGTGTCTCACGAAAATTCTTAAAAGTAAATTTTCATTTTCAATTGTTAGTAGCCATAGTAAATGGTTTTATAGTTTTTTTTTTTTTTGCAAATAAACAACTAAATATATGTCAGCCTATGAGCCTAATGCTAACTTTCTCTTTAAACCCAGAAGAATTTTTAAGTTTCTAATATTGTTAGTTTATGAAAGCTATTTATTTAACATATATTTACGATTTTTTTTTAATTTGGGACATTTGATTGATCTTGGGTACAATATATATAGTTGGTCTCTTCTTCTTTATGAGGATAAAATTACGTTGAATTGATGGATGCGATAGTGTTACCAAATTAAACCGAAATTGGTTGAGAAGTAGTTGTCATCCTGTTGGAAACTCTTTTGAAAGTACCTCTCTGCACAAAAAAATTCTAGTACTAGAACATGATACAATATTCATATTTTGTTCCAGTACATTTTTTTTTATTTTTTTGACTTTAGAACTGCGCTATCACCATTACGTAGAAGAGACGCCGGCGACAAGCGAAAGCCAATACAAAAATAACCTGTCACTAATTATTTTCTAGTCTAAGGAGCAGAACACAGTGTTTAACGATATACAAACTATGATATCGCCAGAAGATAGTGGGACGTCGACGACATGCGATGGCCAACAGAGGCCAAATGAACATAACATAGTGTGTGCGGGGCAAAAAAAAAGGCTACAACATGCTTCACGACACAACAAGCGCTGAAGTCCACCATCGTCAACGGCCAACCGGAATAGATGACCGTGGGTTAAGCAGAAACAATCTACCAGCACAGCCAACAAAACCCTAAACAAAACAAAACGGAACCCAAAGTAATAATCCCATCAGATCTCGGACAGATCGGGTCGACAGAAGGGAGTCCCGATTTATCAGCGGCAAAGGGTACCCAAAATAATAAACCTGTTCTATTTTTGCCTCTCTTTTATTTTTTCCCTGTCACGACGTTTCAAAAGTTCAGGGATTTGGCCAAAAGATGATTATAATCGAATAAATACGTTCGGAGTTCAATATCCGTCACCGTTTGGCCCGTTCATTTGATGTAAACCATTCATTTTCCTCGTGCAAGCATATTATAAGCATTTAAATATTATGAAAGATCGATAAAACAAATACTATCCCATAAAAAGGTCTTTGGTTTACATTCCACAGAATTTTTCACACACATGCACTTGCAATACAGAATGAGGCTTTGCAGTCTTCTCCGTTTCACATTACAATACCAATAGGTGCATTGTAACGATCTTACTACTGTCACGTACAACCTTAGACAAATACGTACAACTCAATAAAGTTTCATGTACATCACACGTACGTACAGTAACTTCAACGTCAAGACGGTATCTTCAAACTTTTCCGTGGAAGGAGGACAGAGAGGCCAACAGAGATTGCGAATAGGATTAGTAAAAGACCTGTAAAATTTACTATGAGAGCTTCTTGGCTGTCCGGCATTATGTTCAAAATGGTAAATTTCTCAAGAAGACCGGTTTCGGCAGTGAGAATAGCCATGAAGAAGATGACCATGCCGAACACTGCGTGCCATGGGACGAGCCTAGCCCTTGTTTCCTGCTCTGCACCAGGCCACCAGAAGGAGAAGAAACTAACCATCCACTGAAGTAATTCAGAAGATTTGGTTTAGTATTCAGAACAAGGGTTTAAGGCTAGGTTTGGCTTAGCCAATTTAATTATTCTTTTTTGTCTTTATTAAAAAAATCCGCATTTGTTATTTTCACATCTATTTTTTTTTCTATGGATCATTGGTTTTGTTTCTATTGGAGGAATCGGAAAAGTAAAAACTTATGATCGAAATTCAAAACTTTTTGAATGAAGACAAAAATAAGCCAATAATCCATAAAAATTGAGTTTGAAATATAAGTTTTCACTTTTCCCATTCGTCTCGTGAGACGAACCAATAATTTACAAAAATTTGACGCCAAACTAACAAATGCGGAAAAAAAAAAATAGTAAAGACCAAAAAAAAAAGTCAATTGGATTATAAGTTGGCCTAAATAGCGGTTGCTGTGTAGCCCGCTGGCTGTCACATAGCGGTTTTCTGTTTGCTACAAGGTTGATACTCCGCTACTAAAATCGCTATTTAAGTGCTCTATAGTTTTTCGTTAAAACGATTTCAAAGCATTTAGGACTATTGTTACCGCCAATAACCGCTATGCGTCATTCCGATAACTCCAGATACTGTTACCGTTACGCAGCCTGCTATCGGTATTGAAAACCTTGATTTGGATGTTTCAATCATTTATAAAGACCCAATATGATAAGGTGCGTTTAGAATTTGTCAACGCAAATAGCAAATGAATATATTCAAGTTTAGGTCGTATTTAGATCTTCAATTTTTATTAATTCATTGTTTTCTACTCCGGAATCGAAGATCTAACACAACCAGAGGTGAAGATTGAGGACGACATTTCATAACAATTAAAAGCCGCAACAAACAATTGAATTTCAGTAGAATATAGGGAATGGAATGATAATTAAAGTGGATAACCTGAATACCAAATAAGGAGATGGTGGACATGCCAATCCAGGAATGCAAGGTGTACATGTGTGGAATAGCAAGCTCACGGTGGTACTTGAAGACTACAGAAATACCCACAATTGCAGCAACTGCAGCTATGAAAAGACATGTGAGATGAAACATTTTCTGGGTGTTCTTTGGTGCTGGGACTATCTTGTACATCATCATACCTGTTTCAAAACCATATACCAAGCCAGTTAGCCAGTTCATTATAGTATATATACACCCGTATACAATTTTTTTAGGTATCAACGGATCCACGAAACAGTAATCCCCAATGAGTTTGTTTTCCTTTGGATTTTGAGTCTCAAATCTAGCACCAAGAAAGCCAAAAGGAATTAACCAATGCTGGTTTTCCTCTACCTCTTCCAATCAAATGCGCGATGAGGACATCCTTTCCCACCATATCTACACTCTTCTCCAAATTCTAACATCTTCCAAAGTTCCGTGCCAAACTAGTCCAAAATTTTCTGTTCACTACACCTGGAGCTGATCTTATCTACGTACATTACTTATTCCAGTATATGAAAATTAGGTAGCAGGAAAGATTTACCCTTGATCATAACGTTTCTTACCTTCCCCAGATACTAAAATGAACCCAACCACCATTACCAATGGGTGCACCTGCAAAATAAAAGGCAAAAAAAGAAAAGAAAAAACAAACGGGGAAAAAGCCAAAGAAAATCAAACAACAATGAGAAAATCGATTAATCGAAGATTTGTGTGCATGTACGGTAAGTAGTGTTGTTGAGATAAATAGAGAGAGAG
Organism: Gaultheria prostrata; assembly: GCA_036023075.1. Classification (NCBI taxonomy): domain Eukaryota; kingdom Viridiplantae; phylum Streptophyta; class Magnoliopsida; order Ericales; family Ericaceae; genus Gaultheria; species Gaultheria prostrata. The sequence continues at coordinate 22,690 of JAXBDA010004330.1, read as the reverse complement.
AGAGAGAGAGAGAGAGAGAGAGAGAGGAGATTTACATTGAAAATCTTCTGTTTGTTGGATGAATTGTAAGCAAGGCCTCCCCTGAAGTGTAGGAGCCATACAAGCACAAGGGTTAACACTGATATGGCTAACACCTGTGCGAATATGGTCGCCGGTCGCGGGGTTGCCTTAAAATCAGAACGGCTTTTACTCGCCATAACACACACACACGGATCGATGTCGCAATTGGGGTATCTTATTTATACCATCACACATGATACCAAAAAAAAAAGAGGTAGAACATTTTAAAGCATTTATAATTGAGTCTTGTTAGGTGCAAACCATTTTGAACACACCACCTAACAACAAGCGTGGAATTCCAAAGCCTGACGATTCAAGTCCTCCATATAGTAATGTTTTTCTGCAAATTCCTAGATAAAAGAGCTGCTGCTTATATTTTAGCCTCTCATTGGATAGAAAACCTACCGGTTTGGGTGCCCGATTTCCTACAAATACATAATGATCAGAAACCGGATACTGTTTTGGAATTAAAGCTACTACCATTACAAATCAAAAGTTTCCTCATATCATTCAATTCATCATAAAAAAAACTCTCGCTAAAATACAAATAATCAACATCAAAACTAACAACAAAAAGTTCCGAGAATATTTTATAGCATTTCTAGTTGAGTCTTTTTATTTTATCGGATTATCGAGTCTTGTTATGCACACGCCAATCTGAGCACACCATTTGGACGTCGATGCACCACCTAGAAAAGTTATTCAGTGCCACCATCGGTGCCAAGTGATGTCCCAAACCTCTTTAATATCATAAATTCATGTGCATGCCATGACTAAGTAATGGATCCTATGTAAATGTGTGGTATTTGGGGGCTCCAGGGCCAGTGGCGACGGGATGGATTGTGGTCAGTCTTAGGAGGGAGCTACAGAAGTCCGACGTGGTACCCCAGACACTGCGTAGTTTGGGAATATTCTATTTTGTTGATTCGTGTATATTTTCTAGTTTCTAGCTGCAATTTATGTCTTTAAATAACCCCATGACATCTCCATGAATTTCTAGAATCACGTGGTTTTGGAAAATATTACTTGTTGATTAGTTTATATTTTTTAGTGGTCAATTTATATTTTTAAATGACCCCATCTCCATGATCGCGTGGTATTGGAATATATTAGTTGTTGATTACAGCATATTTTCTAGTCTAGGTGCAATTCAAGTTTTTTTAAATGACCCCATCTCTATGCATTTCTGGAATCGTCATTGTTTGGGGTAGTACGTGTGTAACGCCCCTAACATTTGGGAATGTTAAATATTATTATAAATATCAAATAAGTCTGAATACACTATTTCTCCTCAAATACATTTATTCTACTAGGGTAGGATCTACGGCTTCTCTCAAACCTCCATCTGGTTATTCCCCATTCCGGCAGCTCCTCCAGCACCGAATTGCTCCAGGTGGTAGTACTCCTCCTGTTCATCTTAATAATCTGACATAATACGTCAGAGTCGCCATGCAACATTGTGGTATTATGTCAGGGTTATACAAGTGCAACACTATGAGCGATAACGTCCAGTAAAACTCTACCCCGAAACCAACTAGCAATTCTAGAACAATATTATAAGCAGAAAAACATGAAAATAACTTTACAGAAAATCATACTTTTTATGAAATAAGCATATGCCAGTGTCAGTGCAAATATGTCTATGACAATGTCGATGCAAATCAGAGTGTAGTGCGTGTCAATAAAACGTGTCTCGTAGTATTTTTTCATTTCCGACATTCTTCTTCAAATTTATCAAAGTTAGGGCACTGTTCCGACCACCGGGCCACAGTCCAGTTCACTCGAAAGTTATTGGCTCGTTTTCCACCACGGTCACCAACCTTTCTGCTCGAGGTCCCGGTTGTCTTGTATCACGGACCGCAACAGCATGATAGAAGGTCCGTCCACCCCGCGACACACACGAACATAGCTTCGACCGTATTGTATCACGAACTGTATTTGCATGATATAACCCAACCACCTTGTATCTCGGACAGCATCTGCATGATACAAAGCTTTATCCACTATGTTGTTATTCACACTTAGCCCTAACCACATCACGGACCGCATCTGTGTGAAGGGCGGCGCTAAAGCTGTACTACCGCATTCCTTACCCCTAACCACATCACGGTTCGCATCTGCGTGAAGGGCGGCGCTAAGTGGCAATACCATTTCCAATTTTCATCATTTCAAAATTCTCCATTTTCATTCTCATCTCGTTTCTCGTGTCAACTATTCATCTCGATAATCGTGCCATGTCAATATCGTATTGTGTCTTGTGCACATGCAACATGTCTCAAAAACTCTTTTCATAAAAATGTAACTTTCTCGCAATCGTGTTTCAAAAATAATGCACTTTCTCGTAAAATGTGCTACTTAAACATAACTTTTCTTCGCGACCATCTCTCGACAAATGAAATAACTAGGAAAGTCCCAAATCGGATGGCCGGACGAGTCTAGTTAGAATCACCATTCCTTTCTTAGTCAGCGCGAAGCTTAACTTTTTGACAAACTTTCAAGGGTGTTAGCCTTGGGTCATTCCACAGTCTCAAGTTAGTCAAGAATATTATTCTTTTTTTCATCACGAAGTCATAGTGGTGCATGCAAGTTAAAAGATCTCTTTTTCTAATTTTTCTGAAACGATCGCCTTTTTGAGAAAACTAGTTTACTTACTTTCCTTCCAAAATTATCCGGGCATTATAACGTCGTAAAATTAACAAGTAGAATTCGAAATGAGCATTATATCGACTACGTATGCTTGATTAAATAATTTTAGGAACTAGTGACTAATTTTTCCGGAAACCAAATTTTAGCGTCAACTAGTACTCCCTCCGTCCCTTTTTAAGTGTGTTACCTCGTAATTCTAACTTATTTTCTCTCACATCAATTTTTACAATTTTTACATCTACTTTTCACTACTTACCCTTATCAATATAATAATACCCACTAACTTTTCAAAAAGGAATCTACTTTTAAGGGCAAAATAGAAAATGTACCCATTAACTTTTCAAAACACACACTTATTTAGGGACAGCCCAAAATGGAAAGTTAAACACTCTAAAAAGGACGGAGGGAGTAACTTTTAAATCTAAACTCGAAAATTACAATAACTACATGATAAATTAAACTTATAACATGGATTCTAAAATAACGAGTAGGTTTAGATATAGAATTTACCTTGATTTCCGAGTGTTAGTTGGAAGCCGAACAAGCTAGGTTGGAAAATTCTATGGGCGGAGTAACGGCTACTCGAACAACTTCCTACAACTTTCTACTATGAAAATTGGTTCGAAGGGTGGTAGTTTAGGGTGGAAGGTGGTGGTGGTGGTGGTGGAAGAGAGAAAGTGAAGTTTTTCAAAGAAAACTCAAGAAAAATAGGAGAGGAAGTTTACTACAAAGTTGGTGTAGTTTTTTGTATGAGGAGAAATGAGAGACTTTGGTCTCTATTTATAGGAAAAGTGGGCACCCTCTCCCTCCTCCTATGGCCGGCCCTCCCCCCTCTTTTCTTTCTCTCCAAGTATTTCCCATGTGAACACAATTAATGCCAACTAATTGGTCAAGATTTCATGGGATTTGCTACTTAGGTTTAATAGCCATGGGCCTAATAAAAACGTAGGAAAATCTAGGTATTAATGGGAGGATCAAATGGGAAATTTCTAGGAAGTTTCTAGGGAAAATCTAGTGCACAAATGTAGTGTAGATTTTTGCATGACCACCTTTGTTTTAGGGAGTTTTTGTTACTAGTTTCTAATGTGAACACAAAAATATAGGCTTGAGCTATTTTTAACCTAATAACCTTAGGTTTATTCTCTCATTAATTGTGAGAAATTTGGTAGGAAAAATAGGTTAGGGTTTGTAGGAGAACAATCACACTTAAAGGGGTTTTTGGTGCTAGTTATACAAGTGTATGTATATGTAACTACCCGGATTTTCAGGAATAAAACTCCAAATACACTGTAATTCTATACACTTTTAGGCCCTATTTTCCTCAATACAAAATTACATCACCCAAATAATACAAAAGCCTCCAAATAAATACTCCTCTAAAAATTCTCTCGACCAAATAAATAATCATCAAATCCTTCGAATCAACCTCACTAACCCGGCTCCACACCTGAAAGATAAAAATCTCCGGGAAGTATACGATACAACAGAATAACAATGCTTGCACTAAAGTGAAATCAATAAACAACGATTATCAAGCTGATTTAACCAATCACAAGGGACCTCACACCCGGTCCTCCTCGGTACATGATCAATGCCCCGCCCTCACCCACTTCACCTAGCCTACCTGGCTTTCCTGGATCAGCCAAGTTATTGGCAAGGTCACTCGATTATCGTACCAAACAGTTCCATGGCACTTTAGCCAAAAATATCATTTTCCATAACAAATATTCCACTTTCAACAAAATTCCACATAATCAAACAAATGATATTAGATATTCAAAAGGAGTACAAAATGATAGAAAGAAAAGGATTTTGGAAATGGGAAGCATATCGTATACTCCCCGGGTTACCTCAAAATACGATCATGGCCATTGGATAGATGAATTGTACCACTATGAACACCTCCCTAAAGTTGCACTTCAATTGGATCTAATCTCACACTTGATCTTCACAATAACATTTTACTATGAAAATAACTTTTGGTTATTTGGCCTTAAGCCTGCTGTCTAAATGTCTAACTACAAGAAAAAGAGCTCCAAATTTCTCCCTTTGGCAAACTCACGACACATGCATACATATATACTCATATTCCATGTTTAATGCTCCCCACCTAATACTACTCCACCATTACTAAACTCACCTGCCAAACATTACTACAAAATTCATATCCACACACTACTCCCTCCACACATCTCTCTGACTAAAATTATTGCTCACCATAAATTACTCCTGCTGACAATTTCAAAATAAAAATAATAATAGTAGCACAAAAACTTCAATTCACTTTAACTCCAATAGTACATTTGCTAAAAAAAAAAATACTTAGTTTTTAAAATATCACAAATTTTTTAGTCTAAAAATTTGGGATATTACAACGTATCCCCCTTAAAATAATTTCGTCCCCGAAATTCATTGAAATGTAGTCAAAATAATTTTTAAAGAAAATTCAAACATTTTTTTTTGAAAATACGGGTTATTACAGTATAGGTGCATGCATGAACCAAACTTATTGGCCAAGTAATGGGTAATTTCCCACATGAAAAAAATCCATCTAACCAAACTTAGTGGCCAAGTAATGGGTAATTACCCACATGAAAAAAAATCCATCTCTCTCTCTCTTTCTCTCCAATTATTGGACAGTCAAAATTGATCTACTAAGTCAAGATTGGTCAATTGAATTCAAATGGGTCAAAATTGAAATAAATGGAGGGATATTAATTTTGACTAAGTAAGGTGTTGGTAGGAGAAGATGTAAAGTGATGTGGTAGAATTTTGTGGGATTTGTAGTAGGGTTTTAGTAGTACAAAAATATATATACAAGTACATATGTATATATATCTATATTGAACCAAGAAAATAAATAATTTACTTATTTAAAATAAGAATTTACTGAATTTAAAATAAAAAATTTCATTTATGGAAAATTAGGGTTATTACAACATGACAATGTCCTAGGAGCATGGAATAATTACTCCACTACCTAATAGTAAGCGCGGGGTTAATCCACAACCTATTTTTATGATTAGGTGGTTCATTTTATTAGGTTCAAGAATATAAATTATTTCTGAAAGAAAAATAAGTTGATCGGATATTGAAAAGTGTCTTATTCAAATAATTGAGTAATGGTTATATCAGTTCATTAATCTCAAGAGAAATATTGTATAAAATTTCTAGATTGCTAATTATGTCTGATCAATTTGATTTTTAGCAAGAATAATTTACAACCTGAACAATTCAATCAAAAACAATAGGCGATGAGACAGTAGCGTCAGTGTTTAAGGCTAGATCTAGGCCAGCTGCTGCGAAAGACAAGCTGTTATATTATAACTTAGCGACATAATCCACACCATAAACTTCTATAGAGGTTGCCGACTCATTTGGATGCGGGATAAAATTTAGGTGTATAAAATAGTAAGGGGAGGTAAGATAGTATATAGTATTACTTATTGAGGGTGGATCCACATTACTGTGACATTTATAAAGGGGGATAAAATAGTAATTGGTTTGGATGATTTTAATAAGGGGGATAAAATTATTTTCTGTAAAGGACCCGCAATTTTGAGTGATTTTCCGGAAATAATATTGGGGAAATGTGAGGAAATGAAAACTAAGTGTAATAAGGGCTAGTATATACATGTGGGTTAGGGTGAATTTAAAATACATTTGAAACATGAGGGGTGCAAGTGTAATAAGGGCTAGTATATACATGTGGGTTAGGGCATTTTTTGATCAAAACACACCTCCCTCTCTCACTCTAATTGCCCCCGCCTCCCCCCCCTCCGAACATTTCCTCCACTCCACCACTAAATCCACCTCCCACACCTTAATACTCCAAGATCCAACCTCAAATCTGTCTTCTACGCTTGGTTTGGAGTCCGGGTCTCCTTGGTTTTGCTTGGACGAGGCACATTTCAGTTGGGTTTGTAAGCACAAGCTAGGATTTCCTTCATTCTTGCATTTGGAGGTCACTCATTGAGGTAGGGAACCAACTTCTACCTCCTCTAAGTGTATGTTGATGAATTGTTGCATTATTCCTAGTTCTACTCTTTGATTCTATCGAAATTCTTGAAATTCACCAAGAACAGGGATTTGATCTTGTTTGATCCTTGATCTAGTCAATTGGTTGATGAATCCTTGAATTAGTTGACGTTTTATCATTCATTTATGTTTATGTGTTGTTTAGAATCATCAAAATTGAGCTTGGACCTTGAAATGAGCTTGGTGAGAAAACCTGTCAAAAATCTACCCGAAATGGCCTTTGGATCGATCCACTTTTTGAGGTGGATCGATCCAAAACTTTTTTATCAGCTTTGACAAAGTGGATCGATCCACTTTTTGTGGTGGATCGATCCAAACCCCCTAAACTGCCCAAAAATTATTTTCTTCGATTTTGGTCGCTTGTTCGGGTTTGTACTTGACATATCCATTCCCTACACCTTACAACTTGTTGACGAGCTTGTTCCTAGCCTCTCCTTGTGTGATTAGTGATTTCGTTGACATCTGATATGACACATACACCAACGTACGTTTCACATGTGTTAACTTAGGGACAATCGACACATATATTGTTTGAAATGAAACGAATTCATTTGTGCTTGGACACATTGGAAACACATGATGACTATTAAATGGATAATGTGAATTCTAATGAGAGTCCAGGAAATCTGGCAGAGGGATAAATTCCCTATTTAAACGAGAGATTAACTTGTGTGAATATGTTGTTGATATGAAAGAGTAATAAACAACATGACAAATTAGGAACGAGACACATTTGGAAACTTTTAGAATTTTTAACCATTGGTTCGATCATTTGTAGTATCCCTTGAGCATTCCATTCATGATTGTCATTCTCATGTGCATATTTCATTCTCTATACCTTTAACGTTAGTAGAAATGTTTCATATTGGGCTAGTGAGCTCACCCTATCAATTTCAGGTACTCAACAAGGAGCATGGAGTGGATGCTTGGACTGTGTGCATATTTTGAAAGCTAATTGCCGTGGAGTTATCATATCATCTTGGAAACTTAATTTTTTTGCAAAGATGATTTTGTAACTTCCTTATTCATTGATATCTTTTGACTATGAAAGTTGTGTAATAACTTTAAATCCTTTTGGCGATTATGCATTTGGGTACGGGTACCTGTGGTTTGAGCCATGTTGAACTTGACTTGGGTTTGTAGTATTGATTTTGACTTTTCAACGGTTATATGTATGACTTTTGACTTATCCACGTGGATTTTATATGTAATTCAATTATAAAAAATGAGGGCATGATAGTTTCCTTGTGCGAATGACATATTTGCCCTTGTGTATACCTATATTAGCTTACGCTTTACATCAAATGGAGTATATAATTACAAAACTCACCTTTTTTATACTTCTCAACAATGAGGCTATAATAATTTATTTTAATAAAATTAATATTATTAAAAATTATTTGAGTTTTTTGTTTGAAATATACCAACTATTATAATTTTTTTTCCTGAATGCATTGTAATTTATATAATCCTATGATTAAATCTTTTATAGTCCAGTCCTGCATTTAGTCTTAGCAACAAACGTGGGGCTAGCTAATACTAGGGAATATGTAGTCCCACATATTTCCTTGTACCACAGATGAGAGACTATAGTCTCGGTATCAAACATTGCCTATTCTTGCTCCCTGTAAATTAGGTAAAGTTGTTGTGCCTAATAAGTAGGGTAGGATTCAAAAAAAGAAGAAGATAGAAATGAAATTATATATTGGCCTACTAATTGAGATTCGAACCTAAAACCTATAATTTGAACAAAACGATGATAAACACAAAGCCCATCAAAGTAGATAGAGAGGTAGAGAGATGAATGGCATTTTGGTCAAAAGTGCACCCGATTTAATTATGGACAGCCTCTAGCCTGTCCATAATAAAAAGGATTGCAGGGGGATTTGAAATGGAAAAAATGGGAGCCAAACCAAAAATGTGAGATGGGCCCGGGATTAGTCATCCGGACGCATCCTCATCCATCGTCCTCATTCTCCATCCAAATGAGCCCTAAGGCCCGATTGGATACAGGATGAGTTTTGGGGGATAAATAGTACTCCCTCCGTTCCAAAATGTTTGCCCCATACGAAACTACGTGCAATTTTCAAACTAAAAAATAATGTATTTACCAAAATAATTTTCAATTTGTTTTTGCACCATATTAAAGTTCTCAATGAAATCTATCAAACAAGATCCATATTGCTTAGAAAATTATTTTTGTAACTATATTATTTTTTAGTTTGAAAATTGCACGTAGTTTCGTAGGGGGCAAACATTTTGGAACGGAGGGAGTAAGAGGGATAAGATAGTAAGTAGTACTATTTAGTAAGGGTGTACTCACATTGATGTAACATTTATAGGGGGGAGGGGGTTAAATAATAATACTTAGTTTGAATGAATTTGTGATAAAAGGGGATAAAGTTGGGTGGATAATGTAAAAACCTGACAAATGGCTTAGTTGCCATTGGGCATGGGTCATATTAGATTTTATGATAAAATAAATACAACACTAATTAAATTAATTATACTTGTCAACAAATATGATATAATAATTCTTTTTATTAATTAAATTTAAAATTAAAAGATTTAATTATTCTTTTTAATAATTATGCACACCACATAATTTTTTGCCATTATTTTTAATTTAATTATGCATACCACCTAATTTTTTGCTATGTTTTATAATTATGCATTTTTTACTTATATTAAGTACAAAATTTATTAATTTTTTTACTTATAATAACTAATTCTAATAATTTTATAAAAAAAAATAAAAAACTTAATACATGTTATAGTAGTGGAATATATCACCTAATATGTTTCAATTATTTGTACTCCATATTAGTTTAGTACTTTTTATGTTATACCCCAATAATGTCAAATTATAAAGTATAAAAATTTTCAATTTTTTTTGTATCGAATTAAAAATCTCTATTAGTAGTTTAATTTGGTGCAAAAAAAGTAAAAAACTACGTGCGGAGTTACTTTGTTTTTTGATCCGAAGAATATTGCAAAACAACTCAACAAGCCGACTGTAGACAACCCGATTTTGGACCTAGGATACACGCAAGCAGTCCCGATGATGAAAAAGACCAATGTTGACTACCTCGAGGACCGAAACGAGGCTCGGACTTGTTAAAACCTTCAAACCTAACCCTAAACCCATCAAAACACCTTAACCAAACCCAAAACACCCAAGCCAAGCCAAAGTACAAACCAACACCAAACATGACCTTGAGAGCTCAACGCCTTGTTGAGCGCTCATCCTCTGCTCCAGTCAGTTACAGGCAGTGACTGTAATGATGAAATTCTGCTGTAATGGAGCCATTGTTCCCTCAAAATCCGGCCTAAAACTTGGGCAACAAGTGTACTCAACCTCCCTAGTCACTCTCTAACTCCCTCCACTAAACCAAATTCAAATTACACTCCATGCCTCAATTTCCCTCTATAAATACTCCCTCTCTTCTCTCATTCTCAACTACTGCCACTTTCTCCTTCTCTCCCCTCCTAACCAACAAGCAAACCACTCTCCTCTCACTCTAAAAATCCAGTAGAAGTTGCTCTTAAACTTACAACCACGTCCTTCCCCTCTCACACTACAAAAATTCATCAAAACTCATCCAAGACCCACTTTTAACACTTGAAAACCACTACTTCCCTCACATACTACAAAAGTCAGTCCTAAACTACCTCAACAACAACCAAAATTGTCTATTTTAGGTCCAGAAATCAATCTCAAAATCAAACAAAAGTCCCAAGTTCTAGCCTTTGATCAAATCCAAAAAGGTAGGAATTGCTCAAAATCAACATTTGGTTATAATCTGAGGGTGGCCAGTAGGTGTGAGTGAGTCTTCCATACTCATTTTACACTTACAAGGTCCAAAAGTTGGTGAATACAACATGCAAAAACTTCTGGACTGATAGGGCCCTAAGCGCTCAAGGGGGTCTTGAGCGCTCAAGGTCCACCATCTGTCAGTTTTCTGTTTTGTTCTTTGCTCTCATTTATACCACTTGATCATTCCGTAAAGCTTCTGTATTACAGTTCGCAGTTATTTCAAGTTCATATGAGCCTTGCTTTCTTGTTTTTATCATCTAAAAAATATTATGGAGGGGAAGTTCACTAAGAAAATGTTTTGAAAATAAAGAAAATGGGTTTTATAAGTGGAAAACAACAAGGAAGCATGTCTCATATGGATTTGGATGACCAAAGGCTATTTGTATACCAAAAACACCAAATGAAAAGCACGAAAGTTAACAGAAACATGCAAGCCAAGACATGGCTTGAGCGCTCAACCCTTGCTTGAGGGCTCAACCTGTCTCTTGGACAGATTGTTGTTTTGTGTGTTTTGTTATTTGATAATCATCTTATGCCATCTCATTCCATTCCAGAAGTGTGTGTGTGAGTTATAGTGTTGTGTTTGTTCATCCATTACTCCTTAAGCTCTCATCTCTCATTTTTCAATTTTTCAAGATCATCCAACGAAGGAAAATCATAAGATTTGTTTATTATCCATGAACTAAACCACCCAATTGTTGATTGTTGATGGTTCAAATCAAAAGAAGTTATTTTTCAGGAGTTATTTAATGATTGAAATGGTGAGTTCATGGATAATACAACAAAAAGAGGCTAACAGGAAATAAAAGCCAGAAGCTGGCTTGAGTGCTCAACCCTACCTTGAGCGCTCAAGCTGTCTTCTAGACATCATGTGAATTCTGTTCATTTTATTCTGTAATCAACATCTTGTGCCATCTTAAGTGTGTGTGAGTGTGTTTTATGGTATCATCAATCTGTTCTTTCTCTCTCTCAGTTCACGATCAATATTTTTCAAGAATTTCTCCTAAAATCAAGCCTTCAAAACTCATATTATACTTATGAGTCTATCTCCATTGCTTTTGTTGAAATCAATTTTCAGAAGCTGTTTTATGATGTGAGGGTTAAGAGTTTTTGAGAATGGAAAGAAAAGATGAAACTGATGAGTTGAATTGAGTTGAGCGCTCAAGACCCCCTTGAGCGCTCAACCCCAATTCTGATGGCAGATTGATGAGCAGTAGTTGCATGTTCCATTTAACTATTTTGATTATCTTAGTACCATTTATTGACTTTATTTCATTCCATTGTTCATTATTATACTTATTTTATGTTCATACATAATCATCATCATAAATCCCATGGTAAATACATAAGCACACGATCACCATAGTCTTTATATTGTGTTTTATCTCGCGTACATGTTTCCCATTCCCCATATCCCATTTACATGTTCAAAATTGAATTCCAAACATTTTGTACATCCCACAAGTTATTGAGTAGAGACCGGTTCACGGACAGGGCGAGGGGGGTGCATTAAAACCCTTCCCCTCTCGTAACCAAACCCCCGGTTTCTCAGGTTCATTCCTTAAACTCGGGTGGCAACTCCAAAATTATTTTTCAAAATCCAATCAGATCGAATCAGGGAGCCATCGTCGTGGGCGTCCGCCCGCCGGGTGTCCACAAAATGGCGACTTCGCTGGGGATCGCTGGTTAATACTTATTTTTACAAATTGCATTTTTGTGTTAATCAAAAGAGGGTTTTCTTTGAAAAATGATTTGTGGGATTTCAAAAAATGTTTGGAATTTGGTTTTTGCATCTCACGTGCATGGTTACTAGCCTCGCTGGCTTGTTCTTGCAATCCCACTCGGCTTGCCGGCGATGGGGAATCCCAGAATGCCCAGCAGCCCTCGACCGTGACGAGCTACGTCGTTAGCACCGTTTACGGTGGATTACGGCCGCTGGCTTTGAGTCCGGGGTACCCTCTTGAGACCAAAACCCAGCCTTTAAATAGAGTTTACCATAGAACCCCCACGTTAAGGACGGACCCACGTGCTCTCACATGCTATATGTTACCGTTTTCTTTATCTTGCCACGCTGCATTCATGCATTTGCATTCGTAGGTAGTGTCGTTATGCTGCTCGTTTAGCCATAGGTTTCCTTATGGTTAGTAGGAGGTTGCCTTGGCCCGATGATGAGTCGTGTGCTTTACGTGCACGTTTTTGGCCCGATAATCCTTAATGGTTAGCAAGAATTGGTAAATTTGTGGGTATGCCAACCCGTTAACCGGTTCGAAACAATGACACGACGGAAAACTAGGCATGATTGGACCGACACGGTACATTCGTTCCTAATTCCAAAGCCGAGTCCTTGTTAAGTATATTTGCCAAATCTTGTCGGCCCCTTCTAAGGATATGTCGTTCAAAAACAAAACTTGAGGATTGGGGCAACTTCCCAAAGCCGTTTTAGTCAGTCAATCTAGGAGACTATAAATCCATGGAGTTTGAGATACCTCTGATGTTTGCCGTGCCCGAATGGCTACCCGTGTTTGTAAACTAGCCTTGGAGTCATTAGTATCAGGATCGTAGCACTCATATTGCTTTGACTCGGATGGCCACAAATGGGTAATGGGTCTTAATTCCAACGTTAGGATTAGGTTGGAATTATACCTGCCGAGTAATGGCCTAACCGTAGTGTTATGAATCATCTGTGCTATGGCTTCAAGTGAGTCTCAAACACCGGTAAACTAACCCTAGGATTAGTTCTAGGATTGTTTTGCGAAGAGAGTGACGTGACGACGCATGTGAATAGAATTCTTATTCTTGTACATATCACCGAGACATGAGTTTTGAGTCCGGATTTTGCTTCTTGCCAGTTCTGCACAATTGGGCCTGCGAAAGGAAAGAAGACCTTATCCGTTTGGAATAGACCTCCTGGACAGCGATTAACCAGAAACCCTCCACCGGTACCAAAATCTGACATGGCCATGGATAGAGAACCCAATAACGAGTTAGAACAGATGAGAAATGAGATGGAAGAACTAAGAATCCGGAACGACAATCAGGTGGCCCAGCTTATGGGCATGTTGATCAACATCCAGAACCGCTTGCCTCTTGTACAACCACCTCTCGAAAACCCGCCTCATGACCAAGATTTGCCCCATGAGGAAGAACCCGAACAGGCCGTACAGGACCCACAATTGGCTGAAGTCACGTCCAAGCTAGCTAAGCTGGAAGAAACTGTGTTGAAAAGGGAGAAGGCCGCCGCTGCGGGCTTCAATATTTCCAAACTCTACCTATTCCCGGATGCTAAGTTTGACGGGATGGGTAACTCGGAAGGTCATATTCAAGCGTACGTGAGCTCCCTCACCCTTCAGGGGGTTGATGAAAGGACTATAGCTTAAATGTTTCATCAAACCTTGAAGGGGCTAGCGCTCCAATGGTTTCTATCACTGGATGTTGACAAGAAAAGATCATGGGAGAGTATTACGGCTGCATTCGTGAAACATTATAGTTATAATATTGAGTTAGGCGTCACTACTCGTGAACTGGAGGCCACAAAAATGGGGGAGAAGGAACCTTTCGCTGACTTTCTGAAAAGGTGGAGGGCCAAGGCGGCCCAAATAAACCTCTTTCCACCAAGGACCAAATGAGAATCGTGACCTGGAACTTACAGCCCAATCTTGCACGAAACATGGTTACCGCTCAAGCCAACGATTTTCAGGCCTACTTGGATATTGGATTGTCAGTGGAAGATGCCCTCCAGATTGGGATCATCCTAAAAGGGGAAGTTCAGGCCAAACCTAAGAGGGCATATATCGGCAACAACTCATCCCTATACACAAACCATGGCACATCTTCCAATTCCACCCCTCCAAACCAAAATCAAAAGAACGAGTCAGTCCACAACATAACCACCCAGCCTACTCCAACCCAAAATACACCCAGAAATCGCTGTAGATTCACCCCACTTCCAGTACCCCTATCTGTCGTGTTGGAAAGACTTGTCCAACATGGAACCCTGAAACCACTTCAGCCCACTCCACCTCCGTAAAACCCTCTGCCATCCTACAATCCCAATTAATTTTGTGCATACCATCAAACTCCCGGCCACCATACAGATAGATGCCAACGACTTCGTCATGAGATCCAGGATCTCATCGACAACAAGAAAATCAGAGACCCAAGCGAAAAACCAAATGTTGTTACAAACCCACTCCCACCCCACAAAAGGAATGTAAATATCAGTTATATCACTACCACCCCATCCAACTTAGTTCCCTTTGACCCCAGTAAATACATAATCTCCAAAAACCTACCCAATCCTGTCGTCCAGATACCGATCGATGCCAGTATATGCTCTCTTCAGGGTGAAGAACATGAATGGGAGGACTTGTGGAGGTATTTGACTGCAGATGAAGGAACGGCTAACCCATTGTTGTCTCACGAAAGCCTGGGGGAGATAGAACAAATGTGGCGTAAAAAACCGGATAGTCAGGAGTTTTCACAACAAGAATACATGGGGTTGGAACAAGATTTACCGTCAACCGGGTATGAAGCAATCCAAGAAAATGAGAATGCTCCTCTTACTATCCTTTTCAATGAGGAATTGTCCCAACCAGTTCGCAATCCGGACTCGATGCTTTGCCCATGTTTTGATGATGAGTTGTTGGAAGCCGGGAATGCTGTTGATATGTGGGTCAGAAAAGAGGAATGGACTATTGGTAGGTTGACGCTTGAAGAAGAGAGATAGTTCTGGCATGACTTATTTGGACAGACTCCTTACGGAATAGAAGAGGAACAGGGCTTTTTGGAGGATTTGAATTTGGATGCCACCAAGCTTGGTAAGAAACCTGTCGCGGTAAATAGCTTGACCCCCAACAATCATGTTTTCAGGCTCGAAAATTTACAAGTCGGTAGCTCATCTCGTAATCCGCAGCCAGTCTCCGAGCATCAATCCATTTACTTCGATCCAAGTCAGAACATTATTCCCGTTACTGAGCCAAGACCTATCGTTGCCATTCCACCAGAGCCTAATGTGTCTATGATGTCCCTCACGCATCCAGAGATATACCGGAAATAGGACAACATAATCTGGGAGATTGAGAAACGTGAATGAGAAATAGAAATGAACCACCGCGGTCTGGATCCCGAAGGATGGGCCCCTGATGAAGTAGGATGGCTACCAGAAAATGAGCCGATTCAGAATGTAGCTGAGCAGTTCTGGAACCCGTTACCGGCAGACCCATTAGATGGTTTTTCTTTCGCTAACCTATTTGAGGAACTGGGACGGGATTTTGCCAACCCCCAAGACTTGCAAGAAGGTCAGGGGCAGAATTGGGAAGATGCACCGGACAATCAGGGACCAAACCTAGATGGAGAAGCTTGGGGAATAGGCTGGGGAGACGAAGAATGAGATCCTACACCGAATGAGTGGCAACTAATGGATCCAAATGACCCTCTAGATGGATCTACTTTCCCGATGATATTTGATGGAACGCATTTGGGACCACCAAGGGAACTTTGGGAAGCACGGCTGGACTTCTCGATGATGAGTAACTCAGCAATTGACTGAATGGTCATGGACTTGGAGTTTGCCCTACGATTTCATCATTAAGGAAAGTCTGCCCATGCCAGTTGTACCTATCCCAGAAATAAAAAACATCTCTGTACTGCGCGATGATTTCTTTAACATTTGGGATCATCCGATGGATGAGAACGAACTAGCCAATCCATGGAATAATGGGAATGAAATAGCCGGGTATGAAGAAATCTGGAGCAAGGCCGATATTTGGGAAAATCATGCGATTGAGGAAATTACTCGGGGTATCGAATAGACCAAGGTTCTGAATACCGTATCGGCTTGGGTACCGGTTTTTCTACTGGTACGGTACGATACCGGTACCGGCTGATATCGGGTACCGTTTCGGATTTAGCGCTATTACCATTATACTATAGTTATAACTACCAAAAATTTCATTAAAAGATTACACTCTCATAAAATAATCACTATTTTCTATATTAAAATTATCACTCTAATTCCCCATAAGCCATAACTCTAAAAAAAACCCAACAGAAAAGTTAAGAGTATTCAAACCTCAATTGCAAAAAAACCCTTCTCCTTCAAACATTTTCAACGGGAGCTAAAAAAGGGTTATTTGGTCATTTGATAACTATAGGGTTCTCATATAAATCTTACTACTTTCTACAGTAGCCGCACTTTTTGTTTTCTTCGTCCAGATCTACCCCAGGTCTCTCTCTCTCTCTCCCCGCACTCTGTTTTGTTTCCCGTCCATGTCTTCCCCAGGTATTACACCAAAGTACAAAACCCATTACAGCAAGCCAGCAGGTTTTTTTCTCTCTCCTCTCTCATTCGGTCATCCCCTGTTTTTTTGCTTTCTTCTCCGGCGTCGATGAGCAGCAAGCCAGCAACTTCTTCCTTTTTCACTGTTGCACCTTTAGTCGCCGGTATCTGTAATTCTGGCCGATATGTCCGATATTTTCCGATAAGACCGGTACCCAGTCGGTATGACCCGGTATTGAACACGGTACGGTATTTGGACTCTTTGGTACTGTTTTTTTTATAGAAAACCGGTACGTACCGACCGGTACAGCATGGCATTTACAACCTTGGAATAGATTAACATTGGGAAGGGGAAACGAAAAGCCGAAGGGGATCTGGTGGACCTATACACCGATTATACCGATATGTGGGGCGACACGTGGGAGTCCATTGAGCATTTGACGAGGAGCGGCAAATTCTACCAACCATCGCAGTTATTCACTGGAGGCACCTCAAATTCTCACCTTAACCGCACACAGACCAACCCTCCACAAACCAACGCACAAACTAACCCACCATCCAACCCATCCGACCCTCGAGTAAACCCCACAAACCCACCAATCATAAACCCAGCTCCACATAACCAACCGCCCTCAACCAGTAACCCCACATATATCCCCTACAAATCTCCATCAAATTACCAGGACCCTTTTGACCCATTCTTAAACCATCCTATAAACCCGTCTCGCACAACCCCAGTAACAGCTAACCGCTCATCTCGCTCAGCTCCCTAAGCCGCCCCTACTGAAGAAGACCCCATTCAAAGACAGCTGGAAAAGACCCCAGTGCCCTTGACTGTGTGGGGACTACTCATGACATCAGTTGAGCACCGTCTCATGCTAGCCAAGAAATTGTCAAATATGGAAGTCGCCCCGGGTACAAAACCCGAAGGCATGATAAGCGAAGCACACTGTCACATTTACTGAGGCAGATTTACCGCCCGAGGGGACAGACCACAACAAGCCACTACACGTTACGCTGAAGTGCATGGGTAAGTGGATCCCGATGGTTCTGGTTTACAATGGCTCTGCTTTGAACGTTTGTCCTCTCCGCACCACGAGATGCTTGGGCCTTACACCGAAACAGTTCACTCCTTCCAATCTCACGGTGCGTGCATATGACAATACACGGCGGAAAGTGCTTGGCACTATTAATCTGGAAATTGCTGCTGAAGGGTTCAAAACCGTTGTGGAATTCCATGTGCTCGATATACTATCCTCTTTCAATCTACTATTGGGCAGGCCCTGGATGCACCAAGCAGATATTATGGCTGCTCCATCAAAAGATCCAGCTTGGGTTAGAGAGTGGTACAGTTACACTTTATGGAGACTTGGGCATTCGTCCTCATTCCGAGGACAATGCCCCATTATTGAAAATAATGCATGACGAGCACGATTTTCACTTGGGCTGCTTCTCGTTTGACACCGGTAGCAATGTGTGTACCATACGAGTTGATGATGACTATTATATTAGCACCACTGCTATCGAGATGATGAAGAAAATGGCCTTCATGCCCGACATGGGATTGGGGAAAGAACAACAGGGAATCACTCAAATCGCTGAATATCTTGGGCATAGAAACCGCTTTAGGTTGGGGTACAACCCAGATGAAGATGAAGGTGGACCTAGTAACTCCCAAGAACTCCGTGTAATTCAGTTTGTTAAAGACTTAACAAATCAACCCTACCATGGCCAGCCGAAACCCTTTATAAATGAAGAGAACAAAGAAGAATACCCCGGATTTGAGATTTTTACCAACGACGCCTGGGATACTGAGACAAGAAAGAGAAGGTTGAACAATTGGTGAATGACCTTCACGCAGATTGGGCGAGGTGCTCGATGGAGGCATTTTGGTATCAATGTTCGATGAGGTCTGTCAAATGGGTAAGGATGAAGACCAGCCAGAAGTGATGGTGATCGGACAGGACGACTATGAAGATCCGAGTATTCTAATTGTGGATGCTGTTGGAAACTATAGGAATTGCACTTTTACACCTGTTGTAAGATACACCAGCACATTCATGGAGTTCGAGTCCGAGTCCAGGTCTGAGTCTGAGTCCAGTATCGAGTCAGAGATTGTGCCTCATGGCCCTCCACATCGTCATCAATTTTCTTTCGAATTTGAGTCTTCTGCGATGTACCAGACCACAAGCGGGCTTTTTAATGAAATGGATCGTGATTTCTCTTACTTCGCTGTTCCTGAAATAAATTGTGTAGACCCTGACGATGAAGAGACCGAGTTTGAGGGAGAAATAGACAAAGAACTCCGGTCCCTAATCGAAAGGTAAAACGAAAGACATGCTCAGCCAATAAAAGAAGAAGTCATTACAATAAATTTGAGAGATGAGGGGGCCCCTCGCATGGTCCAGATTGGTTTCGGGCTATCTGAAGAAGAAAGAAGAATGACCATTGATTTGCTCAAAGAATTCGAAGACGTTTTTTCTTGGTCACATACAGATATGCCCGGAATTGATCTAGACATCGTGCAACATCGGATGCCCTTGTATCCCGACGCGAAACTAGTAAAGCAAAAGCTGCGAAAGATAAGGCCTGATTGGGTCGAAAAGATAAAAGAAGAAGTCATTAAACAGTTCAACGCCGGATTCCTAATGGTAACTGAATACCCACAATGGGTTGCTAATATCGTGCCCGTTCCCAAAAAGGACGGTAGAATTAAGGTTTGTGTTTACTTTCGTGACTTAAACAAAGCTAGCCCAAAAGATGATTTCCCTCTGCCACACATCGACGTGCTTGTAGACAACACAGCGGGGTATGCACTCTTGTCTTTTATGGATCGGTTTTCGGGATTTAACCAGATTCTCATGGCACAGGAAGATCGGGAAAAGACTACCTTCATCACTGAGTGGGGCACATTCTGCTGTCGTTTGGGTTGAAGAACGCTGGGTCAACTTATCAGAGGGCCGCAACCACTTTACTTCATGACATGATGAATAAGGAGGTCGAGGTTTACGTGGATGACATGATTGTGAAGGCAAAGCAACGAGAGGGGCATCTTCCAGCACTCCGCAAGATTTTCGAAAGAATACGGAAATACCGGATGCGTCTTAATCCACAGAAATGCACTTTTGAGGTAACTGCTGGTAAAATGCTAGGATTCATGATCACAACCAGAGGGATTGAAGTCGACCCGTCAAAAATCAAGGCCATCCTCGAAATGGAACCACCCCGGACGGAGAAGGAAGTACGGAGTTTCCTTGGGAAAATTCAATTCATCAGCAGATTCATCGCCAAGTTGACCTCAACTTGCGAGTCGATGTTTCGCCTTCTCAAGAAGGGAACTCCATTTAAATGGGATGATAGATGTCAAAAGGCATTCGAGGCAATCCGGAGATACTTGCAGAATCTGCCGGTACTGATGCCGCCGACGCCCGGGAAACCCCTTATCTTGTATCTGTCAGTATCACGATCGGCGATGGGTTGTATGTTGGCTCAAGAAAATGAATCAGGTATTGAGAAGGCGGTGTACTACATAAGTAAGAAGATGGTCGGAGCGGAAGAAAGGTACACCCTGTTAGAGAAGACCTGTTGGGCTCTAGTTTGGGCCTCCAAAAAGCTGAGACATTACATGCTGGCTTACTCAGTGATACTGATTTCTCAGATGGACCCTCTCAAATATATATTCGAGAAGCCAGCACTTGCCGGTAAGTTAGCACGTTGGTTGCTCTTATTGGATGAATTCGAGCTCAAATACGTCACACGAAAATCAGTGAAAGGAAGAGCAATCGCGGAGTTTCTGGCAGATCATCCAATTGAAAGGCAGGAGGATACTGAGTTCTAATTCTCGGATGAAAATATCATGACAACGGCAGAGGAGATTTGGAAGCTCTATTTCGATGGAGCCGCTAATCAAAAGGGGTTTGGGATCAGAGTATTGTTAGTCTCGCCCGAAGGAACGCATATTCCCCTCTCTTTTAAGCTGATCTTCGAAGTAACAAACAACTAGGCGGAATACGAAGCATGTATTGTGGGAATGGAAGCTGCTTTGGAAATCGGGCAAGGAAACTAGAATTGGTCGGGGATTCAAATCTGGTGGTCTCGCAAGCAAACGGTGATTGGAAAGTCAAGGAAGAAAAACTGAAACTGTATCACAAGGACCTTGATGAATTGATCCACAGATTTGAGACGGTTACCTTCACCCACATACCGAGAATGAAGAACCAGTTTGCGGATGCCATTGCAACGCTCGCCTCTATGGTCGAATTGCCAGTTGGAGTACGGATGAGGCCCATCATGATTGAGCAGAGGAATAAATCGGCTTATGAATATGTCATGGCAACTGACGAGGTTGATGATGATACACCGTGGTACCGGTATATCTGGAATCTGGTAGAAAATAGGGAATATCTGGCCGGAGCTGAACAGAAGGATCGCATCACTTTATAAAGGCTTGCATCTCACTACATCATTTATGGAGGTAAGTTATATAGAAGATCTTATTACGGGATGCATAAGCTGTGCGTCTACGGAGAATAGGCCAGACGAGTGATGGAAGAAATCCACGAAGGGGTTTGCGGTCCCCACATGAGCTGAATGATGCTGGCAAAGAAAGTCCTGAGACAATGGTATTACTGGTCAACCATGGAGAAGGATTGCATTGAATATGTACAGAGATGCCACAAGTGCCAGGTGCATGCAAACCTCATGCACGTCCCACCGTCGGAGCTACACACCATCTCATCTCCATGGCCTTTCTTTGTCTGGGTGTGAGCGCCCCCGACCAGAGGGAAAAACAGCCAGTTGAAAACCACCTCCGTCAGATGCGACACACAAGAAACAGAAACAAACATCCTATGAACGGGGACTCGAGGCTAAATAGCTTATTAACGTCTTACATCCATAAGCGACGATAATCAATTGCCCTCGGTTCCTCGCATGAAACTAATACATGCAAAACAAAAGGATTAATCCGCCGTTGCGAATGCCAGATTGTGAACCTACTTCTAAGGGCTCTATCTTAATGTGAACAAGATATGGTCTTGAACTGGAAAGGGGCTCATGCAATACAGAATGATAAACTAAACATGATTGAAAGAACATGATGTATGCATGCAGGAACAGAACACGGGCTTGAAACAGGAATCATGATTCAAATTAGGAAACTTTTCTAAAATAGAAACCTTCTAAATATGGAAACTACATGCATGCAGGGGTACGACATGAATTAGGAAACTTCTCTAAAGTAGAAACTTTCTAAATATGGAAACTATATGCATGTAGGACATGACATGAATTAGGAAACTTTCCTAAAATAGAAACTTTCTAAATATGGAAACTATGTGCATGCAGGGGTACGACATGAATTAGGAAACTTTCCTAAAATAGAAACTTTCTAAATATGGAAACTATATGCATGCAGGGGTACGACATGCTATTTTACATGCTGCATCTCTAATTCGTGTTAGACGCACTGCGTATCATAAATATTCACCTACACAGCTTGCTCTTGGTCAACAACCGAATATCTCTCACTTAAGAGTTTTTGGTTGTGCTGTGTATGTGCCCATTGCACCGCCCCAACGAACTAAAATGGGTCCATAACGTAGACTTGGTATTTATGTTGGCTTTGATTCTTCATCTATCATTAGATACCTTGAACCCCTAACAGGCGATGTGTTTAAAGCACGATTTGAGGATTGTCATTTTGATGAATCAGTATTCCCGCCAATAGGGGGAGATAAATCGAAGCCAGAAGCTCGACGTGAAATTACTTGGAATGTTTCGGCATTATCCCATTTTGATCCTCGTACTAATCAATGTGAACTAGAAGTTCAAAGGATCATCCATTTGCAAAG
>JAXBDA010004329.1:0-29519 GCA_036023075.1 Gaultheria prostrata | reverse complement strand
GGCTTGATCGGATCAATTTTGATCCGATCAAGCCCTTCCGAGTATTTTTTTTTACGAATCCTGGCGTTGAACCTTAAAAATATGTTTTAAACACATCTAACGGTTCCGATCGTTGAAATTCAATCCGGAAATGAAAGTCCCTCACCCTAGCAAAGTGAGGGAGCCCTCATTGGATCCTTGTTGTCATTTTATATATATTTGGCTTATTAAATGAGGGTGTGACAATTATGGACATTTCAACAAAATATTTATATTTGCAAATGTATAATGTTTTTAAATAGTTTGCAATGTGGATCTTATTTGATAGATCTTTGTTATATCTGTTAAATAATTTCTATAAGAAAAATGATTTTCGCACCCCCTTTTTGTCCTCAAACACTCCATTTATGTCTTTATTCACCTTGAAATTACCAAATTACCCTTACCCTATGAGTCATTTTTTTCATATGAAGGGCAATTTGGTACATTTAAGTGAATAAAGACAAAAAAAAAGGGAGTATTTGGGGATAAAAGGGGGTGCGAAAATCATTTCCCCTTTTATAATCATAGAAAATATTATCGATTGAAATATATAAGTACTTAAAATTGACAAGTAGAAAAATGGACCACAAATTTGGAACGGAGGGAGTACGTTGGATAAAGGAACAGTGAGAGGGAGGAACTAAATTCTTGCTTGGAGTACCATTTGAGGAAGGGCATCCCCAACAAAGCTCTTTAAAAGGGGACTCTAGCAATAAAAGAGAGCCAAAGTCCAAATCAATCCCCTAACAGCGTCAACAAAAAGCTCTGTATTCTACATGGATGAATAATGCCTCTCCTAATCCCTCTCCATCTAGAGAGCTACTGTTCAACACCTTCTCTCTCTAGCTCTCTCTCTCTCTCTGATAATAGAGAGGATTGTTGGAGTTTTGAAAAAAATGTGAGTAGTTAAAGTTAAAAATGTAGATTGTTCATTAGTATTTTTAGCTCAAAATTTACTGAGGCTGTTGGGGATGTCCTAAGGGCATGTACAAAAGGCTAGTTAATGGCAATTTTTAGCTATTTTGATGAGGAAAAACTCATGAATTGAGCTGCACCTGTCTATTGTACCCCGCTAGTTTGAGCGATACACTATTCACCCATCAACGAGTTTTATATTGTTTCCACTTCCACCTGTTTCTCACCTAAACCCCCCAAACAACACCCTCCCCCCCTCCCGGCCCTTTCCAACGCACAAGACAAGAATATTTTAATGGGTAGAGAGAATGATAAAGAGTATTGCCATGATGTCCAAACAAAAAATAAAGAATTGCTCTAAGGTCCATTATAGCTCTTTGTAACATGTCTAGTCCACCCTTTATTTACATAACACCTCTAATCCATTTTTTTGTATTTCCTAAAGTGTAAGGTCCACTCTCCATTTTTAATAGACAAGTATACCCTCACATTAAATTTAATGCACAATATACCCTCGCCGGAATAGTCACCGGCGCCGGAAGTTCACCGGAGAAGTCCACCGACACCGGAAAAGTTTGCCGAAAAATTTCACTGGCGCCGGAAAAGTCCCCGGAAAATTGGACTTCGCTGGAAAAGTCATCGGCGCAGATAACCATATCTGGAATCACAAGATGTGGTTATCTAGACTCATAAGATGTGGTTATCTGAACTCATAAGATGTGGCTATCTGGGCTATATCTTTTTTTGTAAAGCCTACTTCGGACCAGATATGGTTATCTAGACTCATAAGATGTGGTTATCTAAACTAATAAGATGTCGTTATATGGGCTATAGTTTTTTATAAAAAAAACTTACTTATGATTGAATTCTCGTCCACCCAAACACCACAAGGCAGTACAAACCCTTTCACTTTTAACATAAAAAATTAATTTTGGAAAGATCAAAGTAGAAATTTGAAATGGAGCGATGGGACTTTGCATTAGGTTTTCTTGGAAGTACATAGAAAAAAATTTGAAACTTGACCCCACAATGTCCAAAGATTCTGCAAAGCTTTCTTTGTAACAGCAAGTGGGTCCCTCTAACCATGACTTTTTTCCTGCAACATCCTCGAGCCACTCAAATCTCTCTCTCTCTTCCCTGCCAAAATTAATGAATGGTTGGTTTATTGGGTGAAACGTAAAAAAAAAAAAATACAAAATGAAATACTCCAAAAAAGTAGTGTCACCTCACAAAACCCAATCGGATCCGACAGCTAGCAGGCTTGAATCTCGTCAATCCCACGGCTATCTAGAATATCCATATTGCCTTCAAAAATCCTCTCTCTCTAGGAACTCAAAAATAGAGCTTCAAAACGCCGGAGGAAATTTTTTGAGCTGATTAGAGAGTGAGAAATAGAAAGAGTCTCTGCACAGGAGCTCAGCTCTCTTGCCGAGGGCCACAACCGCCGATGACATTTTTTTTCGGCATGTTCCGTCCCCTCTCCTTCTCAGTTCTCATGCATGTAGGGGCTGGGAAATTGCCGGTGATTGTTGGAGGCAGTCGTTAGAGATGGCGTTGGAAGATCGCGACGTTGATCGCTGGAGGAAGTCGCCAGATAGGGCGCTCGAAAATCTTCGGAGGTCGGTGGCGGCTGTCACTATAAGTGATGGCCGGTTATGATACAGTAAGGAGCGAGGTTATTTTTGGAAGTTGAGGCTGTTTTTTAAGCGGAGTGGACTGGAAGCCTTCGAAAATTACACAGTGGACCTCCGGCTTTAAGAAATGTCTATAGTGGACCTGTCCCTAACTGGCCCAACAAAAAATGAATAGGTAAATCAAAATTTGCATTTTTTGGCTACCTTTGTTGCACATGCTACAACTTGACACCATAAAAAAATTGAGTTGATGGGAGGCTACGACTTTTCCAGGATGCATAGTTCCACCATTTTAGGGCCTTTTTGGAGCCTAATTATGGATTGCATTTTGCATTTTGTATTTTGATTGTGAATTGAATATTTTTTAATTCTGGAAAATATAAATTATTGAATATGTAAAGTGTTTAGGAAATGTGTGCAGAATAAATTTTGCAACATAATAGTGTTTGAGAGTATAATAATGAAAATAGATTATGAATTAATTTTTTTACCATGTTGCTCTTGTTATGTAAACATGTTTATGAATAACTCTTTCAGGATCAAAATTATTTTTAGATATTATTAATTGAAATATACTTTATTTAATTCTACTGCACAAAATTATATCCTTATTTGTAAGTCTCCAATTTTTTCCTACCTTGGAAGTCTTAAATATTACTTTAAAAAATTAAAAATTAATATTATTTTGTTACGAACATAGAAAATATAATCATGATGGAAATACAATTCTTAAATAATCCAAAACAAAACAAATAGTTTGACAAATTGTAAAAAGACAGGGATAATATAGTCTTTTTACCATAAGAAAAAACCCAGAATGCAAATGGAGAATGCAAAAGCACTTCTAGATTATCAAATTGTGCCTTTGTTGTTTTGAAAATGCATTTTGGGAAAATATATTTTTAAAAGAAAGGCTGCCAAATGTTCAAAATACAAAATTCAAATCGGAAATCCTTTGGGACCGACTCCTATGTACAGATAGTGTACTGATCGGTGATGGGGACCCCCTTGTGGTTCCCAAAAGGTTGATCCGAGCCGTTCATCCATCTCAAAATTGAATTCTGAGGGCCCATTGCGGAGATCAATGCGATCGGACATACCTAAGTGCTCGATCCAAAATCACTACATTTCGTTCAAATATTTTTGGATGAAATGGGGTGATTTTGGATCAAGATCTTAGGACCGTCCGATTGAGTCGATTCCCACGTAGATCCACTTGGAATTCAATTCTGAGATGGATGAATGGCTCGGATTAGCCGTGTGGTACCCAAAGGGGGCCCTAGAAGCCAGTCGGTACGTGATCAGTACCAACCAATCGGTACTACTAGCAAGGTCCATTCAAAATGAGAGGTGCCAAAGGCCTCTTTCCTTTTGTGGAATGTATTTAGCTTTACTCTTTGTGGAATGTATTTTTGACGAAGTAAATTTGTGTTATGTGTATCTCACTATCTTCTTCTTTGTTGCTCCTAACTAAATTTATTGAAATTTTTTTTTCAATTTTTTTTTCTCCATCATTTCTAGTCGTGAACCGGACTTGCAAAGCCCAGCAGAAGCCGTAATTTGAACTTTCATCAGTCGACCAAATGGTCGGCGCCGAATCAGAGACACGTAAGCGTTTAAAAACACGATAAGAAAACAATTACACCCACCGATTGCTTATCATAGTGTGCCCCCTTATCTGATGAGAAAATTAGTACTAACTTTTAAGCCATTACAAAAGATAAAAATCAAAAGTCAATTAAGCCATTCGAAAAGATAAAAATCAAAAGTCAATTACTCCTACATTGTAAAATAAACAATCAAGTTTGAATTCCCGATTAATTAAGATATAATCTACAGCAGTTATTGTCTACGTAAGTCATAAATAATCTACCATTATTTAGGCCCGGCCTTGAGATTTTCAGAGCCCTCAGCAGAATTTGATAATGAGGCCTCTTCTTTGTTTCTATATATGTATCAATTGTTCCATATGAAACACAATAAAGCTTTATAATTTAGTGGCGTGTTGCTCAAAACATTGGAGTTGCACCATAAGGTCGTGAGTTCGAGCCCTTGAGCTGTCAATGTGAAGCCCTTTTTTGGTAAAAGTTGAAAAAAAAAATTGTACGTGTAAAAACTGAGGAAAGTTGGAATCAAATCCGCATCTTCATTGATACACATTGCGAATCCAAACACCGCAACTGACTAACTTTTTTGTGTAACTCTCGACATACATAATATTTATTCGGTCTGGCAATAAGATTGAAATGGACGGTTGAGATTGAGATGGACGGTTGAGATTTGAAGAGAGAGAGAGAGCGCGAGGCAATAATTTTAAAAATGTTTACCCAATCAAATAGCCAATTAGCCATAATTTAAAAATAGGGTCCCATATGCAGCAATTCAAGCCTCCCATGGATTCCCAATTCAAGCAAAAATTTCCAAGAAATCGAGATAGGGGCGGTTTTCGGTCCAAATAGGGGTGGTTTCAGGGTATTCCGGTCCAAATCGGTATGATATTGGGATATTTCGGTTCGGTTCGGTCCGAGGAAATTTCAGGGAAATCGAAACCGAAACCGAACTGAGATGTATTTCGGTTTTTTCGGCTCGGTTTTTTTTTTCGTTTTTTTCCGAATTGGGCCGACCGAAGCCCAAACCAACGGTTTGGGTCCCGTCGGTTTTTCTTTCACCCCTTTTATTATGATCTTATATTTAGGGCCCCTTTTGGGCCGAACACCGGAGGTCCTAGCTGACTGCCTTGTCGGCCTATGCCCAGGGCCGGCCCTGCCACTATTTTTAGTTCTCGTATCTCGACTGTTCAGACATTTGACCAATAGGATGATGATGCATTGCTTTACTGTAAATTGCTTTGGCTAGAATGATTTCAGTGTATGATTACTACTATCTTTTTAATTTCGATAACATTAGTTTTATGGAAAATTGATTTTGATTAACCAGTACAAAATAAGAGCCCTAATTTTTTTTAGCAATTGTTCTTACTAAACTTAACTTACTCTAATTATTTAGAAAGAAATGGGTGCCAAATTGCCAATAGCTTAAACTTAAATTAATTGGACCGACAGATGGTTCTAGGATAATTATACGTGTCCCTAAAAATGCTCCAATTCTACTGCGAAAATTGACTAAAACTACATATGTGAAAGATTAGA
The DNA here is from genome assembly GCA_036023075.1 of Gaultheria prostrata. Lineage (NCBI taxonomy): Eukaryota > Viridiplantae > Streptophyta > Magnoliopsida > Ericales > Ericaceae > Gaultheria > Gaultheria prostrata. The sequence continues at coordinate 23,800 of JAXBDA010004329.1, read as the reverse complement.
TTGTTGGAAAAATTATTGTGGCAACACGGAATCCAGAGAACAATTTGTATTGATAACAAAATGTAACGAATTACAATGAAGAGAAATGAAAATGAAATACAGAAACTGGAAATAAACGATACAAACAGTGTGATGGAAATCGAAATGCCGAGTCCTGTAAATCACAGTCTCCTTAACAAAGATGCACCACCTACCGGAGTGTGTTGTAGGTTTTGCCGGTGTCCTCGTCCCAAGATAAAACGGCAAGAACCACGGCCGACAGAACACTACTGTCGACTGCCTTGACGAACTCACTTGTGTCTGCCTCTCTCTCACAAAGAATGAATTTCTGAACTTAAAATGTTGGATGTGTTTCTGGTGCTGAAATAATGAACCAGAGCTGCCTTTATATAGGTGAAGAGGAGCCTACAGACTTCAATTCGGGATTAAAGAGGAGCCTCTCTATTGAATACGATTTTGAATTTCTGAATAAAAACTCCCACTTCAATGCTGTAACCTCCCAGTGCAAATGCAGAATATAATTCTGTCATTAACCTCAATTCATGAGGGGTAATTAACACAGAAAACTGCTGGAAGATATTCACTTCGTCCAGATTCATCGAACCCGGAGTGGACCGTTTGGTTGCCTCGTCAGGCCCTCCGAAACGCACCGGTTTCATTCATCCGAAATTTCGTGAAATTTCCAAGATAGATATCATAGATGAAATATTTTATGATTATCAAAACATGCTCGAAATAGTAAAAATATTGACTTATTGGTGTAAATGGATGTTTGACGGCAATTGATGAGTTGTCCATCACTTGGTTTATTAACACGGTTTTTTTTTTTTTTGGGCAGCTATGGGTAAATTTGGTTTAAATTTTGATTACTGTCTTTTTCATAGTTTATTTTTTTATTTTGTTACAGAAGCTACAAATTTTTTGAATAAAATGTTTGTCGTGACTAGTGAAATTTCAAAATTAAAGTACAAGACTATGGATCAAAAGAAAAGAGAACAATGGCTTTTTTATTCGTAAAAGGTCATGTTTCGTATACTGAAACTAGTGTTGGCTTTGCGTGCATGCTTCGCACGATGTTTTTTGCTCATTGCAATAATAGTAAGTTTGTGTGATGAATTAAATGTAGATGATAATGGTGCTAGTGTTATCTCTAAAATATAATCAGCAGCGGCAATTCTTGAATAGAAATAGGCAAGGTAACAAATTATAGGCATGGTCATTCCTTAGCAAACCTAAATAAAGTACATTAGATAAGTTTACAGAATCTATTATGCTTATATAGCAAAACTCATCCCCTAGTATGCATATTTACAAGTATAGTAGAACTAACCCAGGAAGTATCCATATTTACAAGCAGAGTAAAACTAACCCAGGAAGCATCCATTTTTACCAAAGCTAAGTAAAACTAACCCAGGAAGCATCCATTTTTACCAAAGCTACTATTTCTACAGAACTTAGAGTTGCTGATATTGACACAAAAATTGGAAGCCAGTGAGGAGTTGAAGTCAGTGAGTAGTTGCAAAATGGGGAGTTTGGTAGTCTTCACTGGTTCTTCTTTGTTATGGTCATTGCATTTACTGGGTCAAGCTCCATTTGATCAGGGGTCTCTGATGTGCTTGCGTGTTCTTCCAGATGGTCTGTGAAAGCCAGATGCTTGCGTGCTCTTTTAAGTAATGATGGTGAGCTGTTTACTTCAATTATGTCAGAGCATAGAGGGAGCTCCTCAGCAGATTTCTCATAGATTCGCAGCACGTTAAATTTGAGCTGGGATACTCCACGATATACATGATTGTATGCTTTCAAATAGAAAATGAATGTAGCATCATGAGTGGCCAGTTTCTCCAAGTCTTCTAATGCCACATTTCCCTAGTTTTTAATATGAAACTGTTATATATTGCATATGTTTGTAATTCTAATAAAAGCAACAATTATATTTGGCTTACATGAACTCTGTTTCTGTATAAGTCTACTGCAGATATACCAAACAACTTTTCAGTATGATCTCCAAAGATTGTAGCGACAATCATCCTAGTAGAATCGTAAATAATTAAGATGTTAAGTAAATATACCTTACAATAGATTCCACTTTTTCTGCCCTTTTGCAGTAGTTGCAATGAAATGATCACCGAGACTTGCATCCGTGCCATTATTACACTTTGGGCAACATTTATTCCAAAATCTTTAATTGAAGTTGGTGACCTGTGCTTTTGCTCTAATATAATAGTACTGGGGCTGCATTTAAAGAGTTTTTTTTTATTAGTCAGCATGTCAATCTTTTTGGTTTGTATAACGATAGTTTAGTTGAAAAACTTACATCATTCACTTTAGTAGGTAGTTGATAGGTTTAATTTTGCTTCTAAGAGGTGCAGTTGATTGAGTACTAATGTCAGCTTGATTCTGGTTAGCCTTTGGAATGTGGTTGATGGCTTTCGCATTTAACATGCACCTGCATGTTTGTATGGGTTAGTGTTAGAGAAATTGTAAATAATTTTGTGGTTATAGTTATTTTGTGGAAAATACCATGAACGTAGAGCATCTGCCTCTGGTAGTGGTGAATCGAAAGTGAAAGTTGTGGAGTTCCTTGCTTGCAATGTTAGTCCAGCAAAATAAAGAATAAGTAGACAACTCAAAAATAATAAACAAATTTAAACTTAAAGAGAGTAACTATGGTGCAATCCAAATCTATACTTTGTAGTATTGCAGGGGTTGGTTTTGTGAGAAGCCTCCAAAATGCGATACATAGCATAATTTTAAAAAGTCTAATTACCTTTATATTTTACTATTTAAAAATCCAATTGATCCAAACAAGAAGATAGCTTATGGTTCTTTTTTTTTTTTAAAAAAAAAAAACAAGAAGATAGCTTAAAATTTGAAAAAAAAAAAAAAACCAAACCTTTTAGTTAGAGATCAATCAAATTTATTTACCTATTTGTCTCTGTTAACATGTTACTGTAAATAATAAGTTCTTGAACTTTTTTATTTCATCTTTTTTTCAATTGCCATGCATAGCACGGGCTAATTATAGTGATTTCATAATGAAAATCCACCAATAATTCCTTCCAAAACAATGTCGTGTTGCAATAAGGATCCAGATCCTTTGCGCGAGGGTTTGCCTGTGAGGCTTTCAACATGGGAATTAATGCCACCAGATCAATTAAAGGATCCAACAGTGGAGAACATCTCTCTCTAAAATAGCAGCAGCAGCGTTTCTCTCAAGCAACGTACGGGCCAGCATTGGCTTTCAGACGGCAGATCTGTGGAGGAGTTTCCATCGGCAATCAACGATATCTTTGAAATGGCGTTTCTTCCAGCTTTAAGGAATTATATGTATTGATTTTAAACTCCTCATGCCCCAGACTTTAGAAATGAGCCATGTCTCATGTTTGAATTCTGACATTAGCCTGCCCATTTCGTGTTTCATTGTTTTATTCATATTCATTGTATTAAGATGTAAATCATTGTAAGTGCCGGAAAAGTGCAGAAAGTGTATCGATATCCGAGAAAAGTGTATTGATATCCGTGAAAGTATATATTAATATCTGTGAAAAGTGTATTAATATCCGAACTTATTTGTCATTATATGGGTATTATCCTCCACCTAATAGGTAGAAGTTAGCAAGACCCTTCTTGAAAGGAAAATGCTAACCTTAGCCCTTATGGTGGAGGATAACACGTAGAAAGTGTATCGATGTCTTAGAAAAGTGTATTGATATTCATGAAAGTATATTAATATCCATGAAAGTGTATTGATAAGTGTTGATACCGGATTTTGCCCCACGCCTTTATAGCAAATCAAATCGATGACGTTGATGCACGCAGGAAAGAGATGTCAAATCATCAAGAAATAAAACATGCCTTATCGTGCAGAACACGCAATTTTTAGTAAAGGTAAACCAGCATAGTACATATCATACTGATGCCGCGGTAAGTCACATATCAAATTTAACTATCAAGCATCATACAACATCTGCATGTGCATAGCCTAGATGATAGGCATGCCACATTAGGAAGGCCCCAACCCTCCCTCAATAAGTTTGTCAGAAATCAGCTCTAGAAAGCTCGAATCTAGGCTAATCGGCCAGCTATATCATCGAGAAACCCAATCTAACATCAAGACCGTTAGATGTACTCATTTTGCTATTTCTGAGTGATCGATTTAAGCCACGTCAAAATCAGAGGACATTAAAACGTTAAGCTATCACCCCATATTTACCTTTACCTAGTAAAAACAAACGAACAGGGCCAGAAGACTCAGGTTTTGTCTGTACTATCTCAAATCATACCAAATTTCATATTTGAGCCCCACATGATTTTTTTAGAGCTCAAGTCAAGTTTTGGGCGATTCGGAGCCCGTTTGCTATTTTCAGACCTCTGAGTGACCTATTCCCGTTATGCGCAGGGGATACGTAGGCATCCAGATGAGGGTTTGAGTACAACAATTTTAAACTTTGCTCTACCAACGTCATATTATCATACTATCACAAAATCTTCAAATACTTTTAAAAACCACATTCGAGCACCATTTTACGCTGCTCGAGTTCCTGCGTAGGATCCGAATAGTAAATTCTACTATATTTAGGGTATCGCTAATACAGTGTTCTGTATTCATTTTCAGATTATGTCATGCATACCCAGGAGTTATAGGGCTTGTCCTGAATTACTTTCGGTCCTGAAATCAGCTTCTCCCCAGAATTGCCAAAATAAACATAATTGTCTCTTTGGCTTAATCCTTCAAATAGAGTCAATTAGGAAGTGTCCTATAGTCCGTCCAGAGTTATCTCCGGTTTCGAAGTCAGCCCCATGTCAGAATTACAAAGATACCCATACTTGTCTCCCTATGTTCATATTTCCCATTAGAGTCAGTCAGGAAGTGTTTTAGGGTCTGTTTCGATCACGTTCGGTCCCGAAGTCAACTCCATGTCAAAATTACTAAAATATCCATCTGTCATATCCAGAGTCTATTCAACCTACGGAATCGATCCGAAAGCTTCCTGAGGCCAGCCGATTGCAATCTGCGACCCCAACACCAAATTTTTCAACTTTTACCAAAATACCCTTTGAGTCTCAAACTCTTACTTTCAGCCTATAAACCCTACCGGGGATAGCCCGGGTCCCACCGAAGACCATTTTTGAGCTCCAGACGGAAATATTCAAATTTTTACTAGAAGATCTTCTGAGTCTTCTGCACTCATTTTTACCTTTTAAAACTGTATTGGATACTTCCCGGGGCCCGCCAACTACCAGTTTTTGGCTTCGATCAGGATTTTTCAAAATTTTCCTATATACATCTAAACAATCTTTTAAACCCATTTTCGGCATCGAGGCGACCCAAAACTCTCGCGGGACCACCCATCAGCCATCGACGGTCCCAGATAATTATTTTTCTATTTTCCCCACTTGAATCTTGGTGATCTTTCAAACATATTTTCAACCTCAGAACCTTCCCGAAGTTTCTCAATAAATATTTTCAATCCCCAGCTATATTCCCCGCTAGAGTCTAGACCTTGTCCTCTGTGTACGGTAGAAACACCTCTAAGCCTCGTTGGTTAAATGTCCCAGCATGTCTAACTTCCATAACACTTCAGCTTCTCTTCTGAACTACGTGAGACCTGATTCTCCTGAGGCCGAAGATACGTAGGCAGCTTTGAGACCGGACTCGGTCCAAATCCTTCTTTTGCATATATCCCCCTACTATTAAATGTCTCTGTAATAAATGTATTTTGATACAGAATCTCTCCTTCTTATTATTATATGCATGTCATCTTTTGTCACTCTCACAAGTCTTATGTCACTTATGTACTTTTGAAAAGTTTGTTCCGAGTATCGCAAGGGTGAGATATGGTACTCCAACTTCCCTACACGTAACAGTGAATTACCGAACCATTTCTTCTCTAAAATCACATACCAAACAAAAAACTGAGTCATTTATATCAAAGAAAACCGGGCTCTTTGACCCGAGATAACATTTCATTTCAAAACACTTAAATTGTCTCCAGATTATTCAAGGGGTGACTTGGCACTCCTAAAACTTCTTGCCAGGTGGCTACTCTGAGTTATTTATTTTCTATCAAACATGTTTTTTAAAAGTTCGGCTCAGTCACAGTTATAAAACCACGTCGCTTTGAATATCACTTGCATTATTCGACCATAGCCCCCTTTCCCCTTGGTCGAAATCCCGGGTGCGACAATATCCGAACTTATTGTCATTATATGGTTATTATCCTCCACGTAATGGGTAGAGATTAGCAAGACCCTTCTTGGAATACAACAATGGAATTCTGATAAAAAAAAACAACAGCGGAGAACATGACCCATTTCCAAATCCAAACGATGCCGTTGGAAAAGCAAAATAGCCAAATAGAAAGTATACGTCCCTGAGCTTCCTTGTTTTTCACCTATCCTCACAGATCATTGGATTGAAACTAGGTTTGTTAGTGGACTGGATTCAATTCAAACCTGAATCAAAATAAATGAAAACCCGACCTGAATCCGATAACACCAACCCGATAATCCGAATTTATATCGGACAGACTTCAGATATTACTGGATTGAATTCGGACAATTCGATTCAAATTTTAAAAATAATTTCATTTTTTTCAATAAGGAAAATAGCCAAACGGAAAATACACGTCACTGTGCTTCTCTGCTTTTACCTATCCTCTCAAGCCATTGGATTGGAACTAGGCTTGTTAATGGGCCAGATTCAATCCGGACCCGACTAAAATATATGAAAAGCCTCGATAACACTAACCCGATAATCCGAATTTATATTGGATGGGTTTCAGATTTTACCGGATTAGGTTTGGACAATTCTATTCCAATTTACAAAAATGATTTGGTTTCTATCAATTATTTCGTTTCTCTCACTTGATCGGATTCCGGAGCAGGAAAGTTTGAGATCCAAATCAAATGATAACCTCTCTCCCTTTTGGATTCACAACAATTCTCACACATCCTGTGTCGCCTCTTGTGCCCACCCAACCCAAATTCTGCCCACAAATCGAGCACTCATGACCCATATTAGATGAGGGTTGATTTGTACTATTTCCTTGGGCTAGGAGAATCAGGCAATTCGTTATTTCTTCTTCTTCCTCGGTGGCGGCGGCGTCAAAAATTCTTACTGTATGAGATTAGGATTGAGAGTGCAATTTTGTTATCCTCTCTTATTAATTTAAATGGTGTAGGTTTCACCTTCGCAATACATTATTTGGTAAGAATGAGATCACTTTTTGATAAGACTATCTCAACCAATAGGAACAAAATAAAATTCGGGGATTGGGGCCTCTGTCGCTTGGTTGCTTGCGTTTTGTAAATTTGTCCAATTTTTTTTTTTTTTTGGCTAAAAGGCTGTGTAAGTTAAAAAAAAAAAAACAAATTCAAATTCTGATTTTTGGGATTTGATATTCGTCTTTTCAAATTTGGATTAAAATTATTGAATTCGAATTTAGCGAGTTCGGATTCAAATTAAATTTGAGCTATTTCATATTCGAATCAGATTTGAATCATACTGAATTCGGATCCAATCCGATCGATTAACATTATCTTTTCACTTGCCTAATTGAAACCCTCACACAATCCTCACAAGCAAACCATCCTAGAGGATCCGGATACGCGAGGGGCTTCTTCCCCATTGGCGCTAGGTCTAATTATAGGTTTGCTAATAATTGTATCAATAATTATACATACATGTGATAGAATTTGTACAATTGTTAATACAAATATATAGTGCTGAGAGCATCTCCACCCCTTACCCTTTTTTCTTACTCAAATCTCAAAGTTGAGTAAAACCCCTAAAAAATCCACTCCACTCCTTTGTTCAAACCTATATCTAATTGAGTTTTACTCAAATTTTTACTAAAATTAAAGGAGACTTAAATTTTTATTCAAATAAAAAATTTCTCCTCCTCAAATTTACAATTATGCCATTAATGAGACTTTTACTCCAATTTTATACTTGAATTTGGATTTGCCCATTGGATTGCCTCGTACCAAATAAAGCTTTTACTCGAATTTTACTCAAATTTGAGTAAAAGTATGAGTAAGAGCATCTTCACCCCTTACCATTTTTTCTTACTCAAACTCAAATTTGAGTAAAACACCTCAAAAATTCATTCCACTCCTTTATTCAAACCTATATCAAATTGAGTTTCACTCAAATTTTTACTCAAATCAAGGGAGACTCAAATTTTTTTTAAAATTTTGTAAGGCTATTTTTTCTCCTCAAATTTACAATCATGCCATTAATAAGGCTTTTACTCAAATTTTGTACTTGAATTTGGATTTATCCATTGGATTAGTTCATACCGAATGAAGCTTTTACTTAAATTATACTAATACTTTTACTCAAATTTGAGTAAAAGTATGAGTAAGAGTTGGAGATACCCTAGGTCGTTTCTCGTTTGATTATATACTCTTTCCTCTTTAGTCTTTCCAATACAGTTTGAACTGATTTTCTCCATACAGTGGCACGGTGTTTCTCTCTGGCAAAAAGGGCTGCCATTTGCAATACCCCAGCTGATCTTCCTCGCCCTATTCTTTCCGAACAGTTACATACCCCTCCCTCTCTCTCACGTAATCAAGTGTTAGGTTATGGCGGCACGAAGAGGAGAATCAGAAGGCATCAACCTAATCTCCTCTACATACTCGGACGACGACGACGAGATGGAAGACGTTGAACACCAAGAACCGCCAATTGACGACGACCCCAAGGCCAACGATCCAAAAAACACCACCAACAACGAAGACGATTCACAGACCAACAGGAGTCACGACACGCCTGACATATCCCGGCCATTAACCCCGCAGCAGCTTTCTCTCTCATCCCCACTGGAAGCAGCGGTTGTGGTATCGGAGACGAGTAGAAGTAGAATGCGGAGGCTGACCATTGTTGATTACGGTCATGACGAGGCAGCCTTGTCGCCTGAAGCTGAGGTACTTCTTTGTTTCCCTGTTTGGATAGATGTGATTCGTATGAATATTGCATTGGGATGAAGGGGTTTGGATAGTTATGATAAAATTGGTTACATGATTTGGAGGGTTAAATGGAGCGCCCCTTGTACATGTCAATCATACCTTTTTTATTTATCCGGACGAGTAACATAGTTCTCATTTGTTGGACTTTCTTATCGAATCTTTCAATCCTAATGGCATGGAATGGATTTGGATTTACTTATTCGATGAGAATTTTGCATACTTAGGTTTGATAGTTTGCTGATGGACTTCGACATTGAGGATGGGATTTGGGAGCTGTATCATGATGGAACAATGAGTATTTAATCAGAGTAATTTGATTTTCAAATCTTTTGTGTTTTGGATTCTAGTCATAGAATGATTTGACTATGGTAAATATCTTCTATCTCTCATCCATTGTCCGCACTAGTTTACAAGTCACGTACGGCTTTTTTAAAACCCTTTTGTGTTAATGGAGAAATTGAATCATAACCCTTCTTCTCATCTTCCTAAGTCGATATCTATCCATAAGGAGCTTTATATTTGCTATTGGTAATTTGACTTTTCTTTTGAGTTTTTGTGGCAACCTATGATGATTGTTGTTGATTAAGTAATATTAATGGCTATTTACCGACACTGAGACTCCTGCATGACATGACATGGACATGCAGTTGCGTTAGTTCTCTGAAAAGTAGTTCACTGGTGCATTGTGGATAGTTTAAGTTGAATATATTGAACTAGCCAGGTATCGATATGCCCATAAGTTTGCGTCCCAAATTTGCATACCAGATAAGATACAATATATAATGAAGAATCTAGACGGCACTAGACTTAGGAACTCCTTAAACGTATCCTTTTGCATTTCTCCTCTTACTTGATAAGAGTCAGAGATGAAAGACACATTTTAATTGATTTTTGAATGTGATTAGTCATAACAACAACATTTTTCTGGACAATCAACGTTATGGTAATGACATCTTAGTGTTTAAGATGTGTTGGTATGTATTAATTTCTTAGTCATAGACACCTAAGAAATATCGGACACATTGCAAAAGGAGTGTTGGACACGTGTCCGAAGATTTTTATTTCTAATTATGGACACGAAAAAGAGTATTGGACACGGATACATCACCTTTTTGAAGTGTCCGTGCTTCTTAGATTAATGGTGCTGGATTGAGCATTTGTACGACGAAGAGTGTACTTTATGTGTTATTCATCTGTAATTGACGTGTAATTGTTTTGGTTTTTTATTTTCCGGTGCTGGTTGATTGCAGGAGGGGGAGATAACAGGCACTGTTGTTGTCACGATTGCTGCCCAACTTCAAACGACTACTGGTAATTAATGCTCATGTTGGAAAGTTCTTTTGGATACATTTAAATGTCGTTAAATAGTTACACAGAACTACTGTGTCCGATCTACTTAAATTAAGTAATGTTTGAGCCATGATTTTTGTGACTGCTTTTGTACTTATCTGTGGTACAATTGTTGTGAATGACATTAAACTAAGAGTGTAAATAAATTATGCTGTTTACCTAATGTTCGTCCTGGGGATTGGCTTATAAGTTATAATCATATATTTCAGTCAAAATGCAAATTGGAATTAGAACATACTGTCGATGATATGAGTCATCTACTTTGACAAACAAAGAGATTGTAGATTGTAGAGACTTAGCTACTTGTAAGAGTAAAAAACAACTAGAAATCAGCATTGAGTATTAATATAATGAACATTATATTTCGACAAACAAAGATATAGCATGGCAATAATGCAAAACTCACCTTGATTTGGCCACTTCGTCTTTGTCCTCATTTTGTGGCTATGAAGAGAGACCACCAGGCACATATCTTTTAAAGTTGAAAACCATTTGGGAAGTGTAGGTGCTACTGATTAAAGGATGATTTTATTGTTCTATCCTTACAATGAAGAAACATAGACCTTACTTCGAGTATACGAATTGTTTTCAGTACAGTGCAGTTTTGAAAGTGATAAAAGTCTTCACAACGTTGGAAGTATATTGTTGGTGGTGAAACCAAGAGTAGAATGAGGATCAACTGAATTTAATGGAGAGGAGATACCTAAAAGTTTTCATTCTGATGTCTGAGATAATGAGGATAAGTTCAAATTTGATGGAGATAGAACCTAATTTTTTTGTCTTTCGCATCTTTGGTGTTTTACCCCCTGGACTACCTGAAGCTTTGTATGATGATTGATTAGCAGTTTTCGGATCTCTATTAGAAAAATTAACCTACTGTTTCATTGGATTGACAATTTTGGACTCATAGATACTTGGAAGGTAAATAAAATTGTTAAATTTTCATCTTATTATATGGCAGCAAGTCTTATTGCCTATGAAGCACAGTTACGGGTATGGGATATGGCCCAAATCTAAAAAAGTAGGGCACGGGTATGGGTAGGGTACGGCAATAATACTTTGAAAAGACAGTTATAAAGCATGGTTTATACACATATTATATAGCAAGTATAAGCCTAATTTACCAACAGAAGCAAAATAACCAAAAGCTAATTTCTTGAACAGAGTAAGGGTCTAATTGAAGGGCAGATTACAGATCGTAGTCTAGAAAATTTACCCAGTCGTTAACTTCAGGACTCTGGGGTTAGTCGAGGTGCACGAAGTCTGGTCCCAACACCTGGTTATCAAAAAATAAAATATACTTCTGCCATCTCAGCAGCTCCCTTTTAAGTGGGGCATCCTCATCCATAGAGTTACCAATCACAAGTCTTAAACCCGGTAATTGATTTGACATATGAAGAACGAAGGATGTCTCTATTCGAGAAGTAAATTATCATTCCGACTGCTGTTAATCTTATCACCCTAAGGGCAGGGTCTTACGCGTTACTTACTTGTCTGCCACTGATTAAAGCCAAATTTAATATACAGAGAGGGCTGATTAAGACAAAGGGTATGAATGCGATCTACTCACAAACAGGTTGATCTGCAATAGTATGACAGAGCAGAAGAAGTAAGACTTCTTCATATGCTTCCCCATAATCACAAAATGAGTAGAAAGAGGAAGAGTGAGGGTGGCCGCAGCTCTTACAGTTGATGAACAGTAAGAAAAAGTGAGCAGAAAGCAAAAATAAATTGTTCTTAGTCGATGGAAGCCTCGTCGCCAAAGTCGCTGGAGGAATGGTTGAGCGGAGGTCCAATAGGTGGAAGAGACTGGCAGCAGATCTTGTCTTCCTTTCGTAAAGATGATACAAGTTCAAAGGGTCAGGGTCTTTAGTTTATGTCAGTAAGAATTGCATACAATTTGAGTTATTAATCAGGAACCCTGAAGTTTTAAAAGCATTAAGAATATGCCAAACGTACCCAATTAAGCACCAATTGCCGTACCCACGATGTACCTGTGTCGTATCGAAAAACTCAAAGTACCCGCTGCGTTAATTGTGCTTCATAGCTTATTGCAATTAGACCGTTTTTGGATGTTCATGCAGAACATTCATTCTTTGGTTTGCTTCTGGTGAGCTCTCTTTTAGTCGAGTTACTCATCTTTTTGGATAGGCGTACCTCTCTTTTAGCTGATGGTATTAGAGAAGATAGAAGTTTCCTGTTTTGATAATTTCTGTGACACACTGCTTTATTTTGTCTGGTGGTTTACAAATTGTTGCACTTGCAGTTGATATTCAGGAAAAAACACCATCTGGAACTGCCCAGACTCTAACGCCTAGCAATCAGGCAGCAACTCCCCAGTTATCTGAACTGGATGCATCAGATTCGCAGTTAATCAATGGTGCTGTGAATGAATCAGAATCTATGGAAGAAGCGGTTACAGTTTCCGTGGAAGTGGCTGAGGATGTTGATCCATTGGACAAGTTTCTTCCCCCACCGCCAACGGCCAGGTGCTCCGATGAACTGCAAGTAAGTTCTAAACTGGATTTCTCCAATTAGAAGTTGCTTTTTTTTTAAAGACTGCATTATCTGAAGAGCTTTTGACTTTACCGAAAAATAAGATTAAACAATTGACAAACTATTGTTTGATGTTTGGAAGGACACAGTTATTTCTCATTCCATCAGTCAGTACTTATAATTTTGTCGCTAAATGTTTCCATCTGGAATGGTTTTGAGTCTTTCGACGCTTAAACCTGTTATATTTACCTCTAGAAAACTAAGTGGATTGTTACCTGTTGTAAAGAGGGACACTATTTAAACAGCATGGATGTTGGATTTTTAGCCATCCTCATTGGAGTTCCCTTGCTTGGCCAGACCTTCCAGAACTCAGGCAATTGATTTTTCCTATCTCATAACACTAGTTATTGGGTAGAACATTCTAACTATTCTTTTTTTTTTTATAGCTGGAGCTTAATGATGATACTTAACTCCTTGTAAAATATGGATGCTATAAATACATTGATGTTGTTGTCTTGAAATCTTCTACTTCATCCTTTTTCTAAATGCAGAAGAAAATCGACAAGTTTCTCTCCTTAAAGCGAGGTGGAAAAAGCTACAACACAGAAGTGCGGAACAAGAAGGAATATCGGAATCCTGACTTCTTGCTGCATGCAGTGACATATCAAGATATTGATCAGATTGGTTCTTGCTTCAGTAAAGATGTATTCGATCCTCATGGATACGACAAAAGCGACTACTATGATGAAATAGGTCATTAATATTTCCTTGTTCTCTAAAACAAACCTCCTCCCATCTTATCTTATTGCAAAACTTCAGACGCATATACAATACAAAATGTACACACTGCATAGCATTGGTCTCCTGCTTGATATGCATAGCATTTTATTTGTATTTCACATGTTGGGTTTTGTGGTTTGCATGTCTTGCTGGATTCTTGGGTTCTTAGTATTTGATAGTTAATTGATGTAGAATACTTTTAGTATACAAAACCGGTTTATATGCTTATGTTGCTATTTTGCTAGCAATTTGGGGCACAGATGGGTTCATAATTTTCTGAGTCAAAGTGTTGGATGCAGAAGGCCACTAAATCATTAAAGTTTGTTTATCCGTCTTGACTTGGCATCGTCATCTTCAGAATTTCAAGTGTTCTCTCGACTAGTGTGTTTTTTTTTTTTTTTCATCTTTGTGACCTCACTCATCAGTGTTGTTTACCTAGACTAAGTTCAAGTCAACTCGAAAACATTTTCATACCCTTCATCATGATTGATAATTTGATAGAACAGGAATAATGGTGCATTTTTTTCAAGTTTGCAGTCATACACGTATGAATCCACAACCCCATGATACCCGGGGTAATACTGTAGAAAGTTTATTGTGGACTGATAGAATAAGAGTGGATCTCACAAAAGGAAAAAATTGTTCAGAGGGGCGTTATGCAACATAGACAAGGAAATAAAAGAATATAAAGGAGATATATGACCTCCAACAGGAACTGGAAAATCATGTAGTTGAACATGAGCTATCCTGTGCTCTTGGTTTATATTTCTGTAAACCTAATTCACCCCCTCATGGTTTATATGTATTTTCGCAGAGGCTGATATGAAGCGTGAAATGGAGAGGAAGGAACAAGAAAAGAAGAAGAATCAAAAGGTTGACTTCATTACAGGGGGAGCACAGCCTGGAGTGGTTGGTCCATCACCAAAACTTAATATGGCAATAGCAGGTTTATGAATGCCTCGTTTGATGTTGAGACTGGATTTGGTCTAGTTTATTTTTTTATTTTTTAAGAAGTGCTCTTTTTTTGGCTGGTGGTCTGCAGACTCTGCTCAGGAAGTCATGACCTGATATTTCTAGTTGGATTGTTATCATTTGCAGGTTTATCAAATGTGGCTGCTGGTGGGTTGCATTCAGTAGCAGCTGCAGTTGATTCTATGACTCGGGATGGGAGGCAAAATAAGAAGTCAAAGTGGGATAAGGTTTTCATCTGTGCACAAAATTAACTGGGCTTCATCAGCCTGCCGCTGTGAGTGCTATATGATTCCGGTATTACAATCATGCATTAGTAATGTTGCCCGTCATCTGGTTTCAGGTGGATGGTGATCGAAGAAATGTTTTGCCTCCAGGAGGTCATGATTCTGTATCTGCAGCTGGGGCACACGCGGCATTATTAACTGCTGCTAATGCTGGTACTGGATACACTGCTTTCGCGTAAGTTCTATCTTAATCTTAAACATGAATGTATTCGGAGTTCCCTTTGGTTGTGCTTTATGAAGCTGCTAAAATTATTATGGGTTTTTCGATATTTTGGGTTCAAATTAAGTTTGGTCTTTAGTTAGGGGACAAATAATTCCACAGAACTGTCGCAAATGCTGTCAGAACCCCCAGAAATCCTCTATATTCAGCGAACCGGTAGAATTAACTGTCAGCATTGAACATATGCTTTTTATTATGAAATATAGTAGCAAGTTTTTCTACTTGCTAGACTCTCCACCGTGTGCCCTGTGACCTCCCAATGGCAAATGTTGTAGCAGCCATCATTTTACATGCATTAAACCTTAGATAAGAGTAGGAGGCTGCCATTTAGCATGGGGCAAAATGCAGATTACCTCCCTATGGTTAGGATGACCTCCCTGAGTTTTACTAATGACCTGATTGCTCCCTATGCCTTTGGAGATAAGTGCAACCGTAACTCTGTTAAAGGTAAGGATGAACTGACTATTATACCCCTGTATCCTATTCATCTTCTTTCTCCCTCAGTCTTTTCGTGGCGAGAAAACATTATTGTTTTACAATTTTTATACAATATGCCTAGGTTTTTATTTTTATTTTTATTTATTTGAAAAGACTATGCCTAGCTTAAAAAAGCATTTATCCAACTGAAACTAACTTTCAACACAAATTTGCACACATATATACACATAGACCTACGCATACACACACATATAAAAGATATATAATTATATGCATAACTTTATAATTATAAAGAACCTCGCTCTCAAGCATTAATGGAATTGATCCAGAACCCATGCCCAAATCAACCCATCGCAAGCATTTTCACAAAAAAAAGGGGAAAAAAAAAAAAAAACCAAAGAAAATGTATTTTCACAAACACCTCACTAGCAGTGGAGACTCTGTCGCAATCTACAACTGCAGCATCACCGCTACCGACCCAAAATTGAAGAACCCATTCTCTCCAAGGCGGTCTAGCCCAAATGGTGAGAAACGGAGCATAATCAAAGTCACCGACCCAGAACAAGCCAAGATTGCCGAATCCACCAGAGCTTCCTGTATCGTTATATTGGATCCTGTCCAACCCGGAAGGATTTCCCTTATGCCCACCCATGTCCTATCAAGGAGATCAAGAACACGGTCTCGATACCGGTCATGGCCAAATCCCGGGTCGGGCATCTCGTCGAGTCCTGAATTCTTGTATCTTTTGGTGTTGATTATGTTGATGAGAGCAAATAATCCCTCCACCACGAACAAACCCATGCTCTCTCTCTCTCTCTCTCTCAGACGATGGGTTACAGTGGGTGGCTTTAGTGGTGGGGTGCAAAAGATGTCGTCTGTCGACAAGGTGTATGGTGGTGAACATGGATTAGGGTAAATGGTTATGATTTTGAGTTTGTATAAGGAAGAAGATGAAGAAAAGACACTTTTAGATGGAAAGGATGATGGTTGCACTTTACTCCAAAAGCACAGGGAGGCGATCTGATTATTAGTACAACTCGAGGACGTCATCTGCCAAAGGGCCTTACCATAGAGAGGTCATCTGTATTTTGCCCGGTAACATATAAGTACGAATGGGAGAAATGTCGAGGGAGTCTTCTTTGAAGCGGAAATTGCTTTGGTTGGCTTCCTATTTTATGGGGTTCTATGTGAGAAAGACTGTTGAACCAAAATTTATTGCTTGGCTCTATCTCAATGTCTGGTAGGTTCTACATGGGTTAAACAATATTATTCTATAGGCTTGTCTTCCTTTTCCCGTGGCAAGCAGACTTTATCAGCTACCGCATATTGTACCTTTGTACTTTTACGACTCTCATTTTAATTACCAACTCCCTCTATCTACGGATGGGGTGATGCATTTCCTAATGGTATCTGTACACAGAATTCCATTATATTAGGTTTGCTTTTGTTTAGGATTTCTTTGTTGTTTGGGAGTCAAACTTTTGTTTTCCCCTCTTTTTCGCTTCAGAATTTCTATATTTCCTTTTGCAGTTTTAAACAAAATATCCAAAGGTTTTCATCGTCTCGGATAGGTATTAGGGACACATCAGCTTCCTCGAGGTGTCCGTGCTTCTGAACTTTTCAATATTAGTAAGCTAACAAATGTCCCAAGCATAGTCAAACCTTGCATCTCCAGCTCTATAAAGATTTATTCAAATTGCTCAAGCTAAGAGTTGATGGGAAATTCCAGGCTAGATAATTTTAAAATGAACATTAAGCATAGGTCTGTTGTCTTTCATGTGTTGAAACTCGAATGAACAAATCAGCTTCTGAAGGGAACGGAGGTGCAATGGTATGATTAAGTACATCCCTGCTGAAGAGTCTTAAGTAAACATAATGGATTAGAACGAGCTCTAAGATCAATGATTGAGTAGGAGAACTTGCTCTTTGTTTTGGCAAAAGTAGGTGAAGTGTAGCTGCTGCCCGAACAGTATGACAACCCTAGGGAAACACCATGTTGCTTCTTTCCTGTCAACTTCAAATTACCAAAGTACAAAGGTAGTGATTTTAGGCAATCGTTTTCTGTTGACATCTTCATTAAAACGGGTTTCTTGCTTTTGGAGTCAAGTTTCATGAAAAATTTAGTAATTTCGTTTTGCATCGGTAGAAACTTTTCCTGTTGCAAGGATTTAGAAGCTTAGAATGTACAATTTTTATTTTTTTTTGCGTTTACATTGCAGGCAACAAAGACGACGTGAAGCAGAGGAGAAAAGATCTAGTGAAAGAAGGATAGATAGAAGATCATGATTCAGCTGATTTTTGGCCCTGGCAGTTGAAAGTGTTACCTATCCATGGATGGAATTGCCGCAACACTGTATCCTTAGAACATTTAGTTTTGTAAATGGGGGCATGGTTTGACAAGCTTATTGCTTCTTCCCCCCTGCCCCTCCCTCCCTCTCTTTTGGTAAATGTGGTCTACAATCACTGGATTAGCGATCCCTATATTGAGCAGGCAAATTACTTTGTATTCACTTGTTCATAGATTAGAAGGCGACAATAGTAATTTAATCTACAGTGGAGGAGGCCGTTCAATTGCACTTCAATTCTTTCTATCATAAAGTGAATCGATTTTCGGAGAATGGTGTAAAATTTCGTTTTTGATTCACCAGCAATTAAAACAAACTTTAGCTAGGGGCTGATCACCTAGTAAATGCCATTCATTGTCTGCTGTGAACATGTCCAGATCCTTGCTCGGAGGATTCACCAACGTCACGAAACGAGTCTCCCACCAGACTCCCATTTTAGCTAAACAGTAGCTGCTCGATTTCCTTCCTAAAGAGTATTGCGAAATGGAGCTTGTAGAATGGTTCAGCATACTTCTGCAATCCTCAATCCTGTTACAGTACGGGGAATTTTCTGGAGATCCTTCATTAACAACTTCGACAAACCGAAGGGGTGAACCGCTTTGACAAAGTGAGTCCAGGGGTTAGTAAATAGCCGACTACCCTATCGAACAGCCCGCACCCTACTGAACCTGACACTGTTCCGTTGAATTTGAACGCCCTTATGGTCAACTTCAGTTTCAGAATCTTATTATTCTTGGATTTGCGGTTAGAAATCGTATAGGCTGCTTTGCCTTCGGTTCGTGTGTCATCCGAGCTTGAAAACAAAATATAAACTGTTCACTATTTAAAGCTAGAGGCGAACAACAACCTTGTTAAAAGTCAAGTCGATCGGACATTGGTAGCATTTTAATCGAATCAAATAATTTTGCTGTGCATTTTTTAAAGTTATCTGTTCATGTACTGAAGGAAAAAATAATTTGCTTGTTTAGTTTTTTTATGTCCGCTTGACTTCTTGTTGCAAAGCTATTAAACACATCAAGATCCACAAAGAAACGGTTCGTATTATGTTTTTCAGCCCGGGCTATGGCCCAAACCGCACTGCAAAGCCTCTAGCCCGTAGAATTCGAGCCCGGCCGAACCCACTATGTTTTACATTGATAGTCATCTAAGAAAACATTGATCTCCCTTAACTATCGACAAAGTAATCTGACTTCAGATGATCCCAAATGAAGTCGGAAATTGAACAACTACATAGGAGGGCTCCGATTCAATAGAGGTCTAAGCAAAAACAGTGTAAGAGCAAACAAATCTACCAACAAGTGCGAAAAAAGTAGGTACTTCAATAGTAAAGGATACATTCACAACACGGATAATCCCAAATGATACAACAATGATCAAACAAACAGTTTTAGGTTTAGGAGGAAGGTAGGGTGCTGGAAGAAATGCTCAACTATTTAATAGATCTAGAAGGCATGCATTATGTGGGAGATGCTTCTCCGGAGTTACCCCTTTGATCCTTCTGGTTTAGTATGGAGAGGAGGTGAGGTGGTTGAACCTGGACTGAACCCTAAGTGTTGGCCTGAGAAAATGACTTGCACACTGAACACCAGGATTAGTGCCTAGCCCGAACATTGGTGGTCCGGGAAGGCACTCCGACTGTCAAGTGACCTGAAAAGATGAAGTGAACTAGAGAGTTGAGAGAGAGAGAGAGAGAGCGCTTTTTAGTTTCTTCAATGCTTGGAGAGAGAGAAAATGAGGTAGGTGAGTGCTCATTTTATAGGTGAGGCGTGACTTGCCCACCACGTCCCTCGTGTGCCTCATGTGTGTTGTACCTGACACTACATGTGGTCGGGTCAGAATGTCTTGGACAGATCAAATGCTTAGGTTGACGTCATGTCTGGTACACCTAATAAGTCAACTGGTTTGGGAGGAATCCCCGGTCAATCACGTGGTCCTGTAGGTAAAGCCTGTTGGCTCGTTGAGTGACACCATTAATGGTTCGTCAACACGACTTGTGTCGAGCCATAAGTATCAAGGTGGTCGGTAGGTGCCGTATCGTCTGACATCCACCAACTCGGGGCGTGTTATGCTCGGTGATACGAATGGCGATGTTTGTCGAGCAAGAAACCTCCCGGAACCCGTCGGTCCGGGTGAGACTCATCAAGAGCCATGCCGTTGTCCTAGGAGCCGCTTTGGTATATTGCCAAGGGGATCATGCCAAAAGGGACCAACACCGTACCCATCGGTTGGCGGCATAACAAGTATTCTTTTGGATATTCGTCGCTCTCGGCGCCGAGGGCATACTCCGCTTGGCGATGGTGAATGGGTTCGATCCTCATTAACGATTGGTACTTTTGAGAGGTGAGCTATCGGTGTGCCTTCACATGTCCAAAGGCTAGGGCTGAGCCTAATTGACCATTGGGAACCCGGCTGCTACAATAGCCCCTCAACTTCTTCAACCGTCGTTAGGATGTTGAGGGAGTTGACCATTCCGAGTGGCTGAGTGCTTGTTCATCTTCTTCGGCGTTCTTGTCGAACCGTTTCAACCAAAAGGGGATCCATCCGAGAGCTTACCATCCCAGGTTAGTGATCCAAGCCCCAGTAGATAGGAGCGAGTTCGGAACTCACATCAGGTTTGGTGTTGCTGATGTGTGGCCCGTCCGGATTGCTCCACATATCGTACATCCCCAGTGCCGGAATGTGAAAGGACGTATGATGTCACGCCATTTCAGAAACTGTCGCTTGAGATGACGGTTCGTACAAGGAGGTTCAAGGAATCTGTGATGTGGCATGACGTTAGCTGCCGTGTGTCATTGCCCGGTTGGTTCAATTGGCGATGCTTGGATTCTTTCACAATCGATTTAAATGTTGAGACACGTGTTAACTTCTGGTTAGCCCGGGCGTACCGTTGCTTAGTTTCCCGCGAACAGGCTCATCATTACGCCCGTTCCCTATATAAATACAAGAGATGGAGGAGAGAAAGAGCACCGTTACTCCCTCACTAACTTCACCACCTTCAAACTTTGCACAACCACCAACCACCATTGATCTTCGCTGTTTCTACACCAAATCATAATCTCCGGCCAAGTATTTTTGCAAAACTTAAGGTAATCTTCGATCTCTCTTTGTTTTCTACATTTTTTCTTTGATTTCTTCGCTTTTTCATGCCTAAAAATGAAGTTTTTTGTTTCTGAGTTGCGACAATGGCTGGGTTTCTAGAAAACCTAGAAACTAAACCTGTTCTTCGGAGCATCCGATCCCATCTTCAAACTAATCTTCCGAGCATCGGACCATACCCCTAGGAGCGTCCATACAAGCGCTGCCAAAGACAGTGAAGGAACAATAAGGCTTATGCCGAAGGGACATGTGTTCCCCCAACGGTGTCGAGAGATGCATGTAGCATTTAACCTTGCTTAGGTTAGATCCGTAAGGATGTCCGAGATTGTGGCGTCTCGGCACAGGCCGAGATGTTACCCTTGCGAGCCTTTGTTTTTCATTATATGGACCTATGCATATCACTAATGGTCTTCCACCCGTGCACTTGTATAGGTCTTTGACTGGATGAGCTACGAGCTCTAATCCTCTTCCTCTGACTCCTCCTCCGACTCCGGTGCTGCTCAACAAAACAAACTCCATCCTCCTTCGTGAAGACCTCAGGGGCCGCAGAAAGGAAGTACCGCTGTTAGCCTCCCTTGAACATCCCTCCCCTTTGAGCAATCCCCAAGATTGTTGCCCCTATCAGTGCTATCTCCCATCAAGAGTGGATGGAAATCGAAGAGAGAGTGAGGCGTGCTGAAGCTGCCTCCGGGGCAACTTCATCAAACTAGGGGATGCCTCTAGCCACCCTCAAGACGCCCTCTGTTGACCCGAACGCCACCGAGGTACCAGCCTTAGACATCGGGGTGGTGCATAAAGATTTAGATAAAGAGCCCCTTTCAGAGGCTTCCACACCCATCACAATACATGTGGATGCCTTCATCGCCAAGACCAGTGGTGATGAGGCTGAAGGTAACGAAGAGGATGCCGCCTCTCGAGAAGAGAAGGCTGGGTCTCGGGCCGCTGAAGGCGATTTCGAGAACATTGCTGAGGCCAAGGGAAATAGCGAGACGAGGAGCGCTACCCTCACCCACGACAAAGACTAGGAAAATGTCCCTTCGACGAAGGCTAGGATTGAGCCGTGTTGTTTTCTTCATTACTTCAGTGAGCAGCCCAACAAATACCCTTCCGATATATCTGTCTGGAAGCTGGAGGGGAATAGGATCCACTATCGGGACGACCAAATTACCATCCCCCATATGGCTATCACCGAGGGAGGGGTCACCTTCCCAATGCACAGATTCCTTCGACAAATCCTCAATCTCTATGACCTCGCCCCTTATCAACTACTGGCCATGAACGCTTACCGAGTCATCTCCTCGGTGATAAAACTGAAAGAGGAGAACAACATTGAGTTCATGATGTATGACTTGTTTGGGGTTTACACCATGTCCAGGAACAGAGTGTAAAGGTGCTACCATTTCACCATTCGGCCCGAGTACGAGCACATGATAGGGGGCTTCTACGATTCTGAGAGGTGGGCCAACGAATCTGTGGTTGTCAAGGGCCACTACACATGGCGCCCTGAGGAGGTTGGAGTCTGTCTCGTCCCGATGAGGCATGGGACCTATTGACATACCGATGAGGTATGGGACCTATTGACGTGCCGAGTGATTCCACTTGATTGTTGCGTTGATTGCATGCTTTTGTTTCTCACGCCGAGTACTAATACACCTTGTTTTTCTTTGTAGTGTGCAGTAAGGTTACATAGAGGCTCGCCACCCTTGCCGACAATGACATAATCGACCAATTCTTCGCCTTGCCGGATAGAGAGGCCCACGACGTTTCGGGCACGAGCCGAGTTACAAGGGGTTTTTAAAGAGGAAGAAAGCTCCTGCGCTGAGAAAGGGTCCGAGGCAGCACAGGCTATTTGATCCTGACCAGAGCATTGAGGAGCTTAGGGGCAAGGAACGCGGTACCCGTAGCGCTCCATCACGGGTGTCCAAAAGTTTTTGACGGGTGAGATACACGTTGAGTATTGCCACGTGATACCCAGCCAGCAACCAAGTTTTTCTTATCTTAGTACCTTAAGACCTTGTTTTTTTTTTTTTTTATGTGGGATTTGGAGGGAGGGGTATGAGATAAAATGGCGTGGGACCCACAATCCGATGTTTGTTGCTCTTAATTTGGATGAGATTTCAAATCCCCACCTTTTTTTTTTATCTCGATCCGTACGGCATATAAAATCTTATATGCTTTTCAATGGTGGTGAGGATTTGGATAGGATTTCTCCACATCGGTGTCCTATAACAAAAAAATGCTTTTCAATAGTTATATCCTGTTGAACACACACTGGGTATGCATTTTCTCCATCCATTTATATCTAAACAATATCCCAAGGGATTCTATGGGTGAGTTTCCCACTTGCTAAAATCTTGATTTTGGTTGATTTTATCAAGTGAGGAAGAAAGTTGATAAAATCTTAAATTTTTTAGTGCAAAAATCTGAGATTTTATCAAATTTTTTTCCCCACTTGATAAAATCTAGTGTTGATTTTATCAAAATAAATCAAAATTTGATTTTGATAAAAATCAAGTGGGAAACTAGGCCTATGTCTCACTCATATCCTAAAGAATTCTATATCCAAAATTTTTTATACCCCATCCTTTTAACGAGTTATAAAAAGACTCCCTAAGAGCAACCCCAACAATGAGTTGGTAAATTAGGCAGTGTACAGTGCATATATCTATTATAACTTGACATTTTTTCTATCAATACTCCAACAACACTCCCTATTACCCTTCCTATTTTTAATAAAATATAATATATGAGGGAAAAGTAAGAGAGAGACAAGAGAGAGAGAATAAAAAAAAAAGAAAAAAGAAAAGCAGTCTGTTAAAGAGGGGGAGGAGAGAGAGAAAGAATAA
>JAXBDA010004328.1:0-29523 GCA_036023075.1 Gaultheria prostrata | reverse complement strand
GGGGGGAGTTTTATTGTTCTATGGCATGTTTTGTCTTATCGTTTTTGCATGGTTTGACTTCGTGAGGGGGAGATAGTTTGACAACCTGAGCGTATATGAGAAACCTCTTTTAAAACCTTTAATTGATAATCTTGAGGGCTACTGTCGTGTCACCCACACACCTTTGTCATGGATTCGTGTCTCATGTGCATTTAATCTTCTTAGTATATCCATGGTTGAATTCATATATTTTGCACATGCCTAATTAAAAATGTTTCTATTCATTAAGTCTCATGACCGGATTGTCGAAATTCAATCTCGAACGAAAAATCCCTTACATAAGCTATGTAAGGGAGCCCCTATAGGATCTTCTTCCTATATATATTTATTTTTGGGGCTATTTTAAAGTATTATTATGTTACTTTCATTGGTTCATAGTCTGGAAATAGTTAGTTTTTTTTGTTCTTCTGAGGCCTAGTAGTTTATTGATGCACTTTGCTATTGCTTCTAATTTGGGTTATTCTTAAGTTCTGGTATTCCGTGCCGCTTATGGCTTTTGATTACTTTTATTTTCTGATTTATGTTGATTTGGCTGTTGGTTTTCTTGATGCATTATTGGTTAGGGAGATTGTTCTATTTTCACGCTGTTTATGCTAGTATTCGCGCCTCTCTTCAAATTCTTATTTGGCTGCTTCTACTTGCATTTATTTCTTCATTGGTTATCCTATTCACCCTTTGCCACTCCATGTCAAAAAGGGGGAGAATGTTGAAAGGGGAGTAGGTTGATTATTGTTCTAATGTGTTTGGATGTTGAGTTTTGTTTGCAGCCTCTCTACAACTCGATTCTATAGGATAGATTGACATTGTAGTGTGTTTTGTCATGGAAGTGCCAAAGGGGGAGAGTGTAAGGACTAAATTTCGGAGTCTCGTTGTATTGGCAATTCCGTTTGACAAAACACATATTTATATCGAGTTGTAATTTATTTTTCTTTATACATTTATAGAGTGTCTGTTTCTTTTATAAGACAATCTTTCCTAATATGGAAGTTTTTTTGGCAGAGAAAGAAGGCATCAAAGGTAATTTAAAGGTACGGGGTTGTGAGGATTTTATTGGATGATTAGGCTCCCACTTGCCTGCCTATTTAAATGGATCATCGAGGGTTTCAAAAGTAGATTTTTGGCAGCCATTATTTTCAGGAAAAAAACAGAGAGTTGCACGTTGGTTTGGGTCTTGGAGCACTTCTTATATGATGAATTATTGAGCCTCACATTCAATCACTCCAAGAACTTTTCTTCAACATTTGATTCAAGGTATTGAGTTGTTATTCTAGTAGATTTCTGGGATTATTCGGAAGGCTTGAGTGATTCAAGGCATGCGACAATCAATCACTGGGTGTGGTGTACGAGGATTTGACAAGTATATCTTAGAGCGATTGTGAGCGATTCAAATCGTAGGGTAAGATTACTCGTAACTACACAATGAGTTTATAGTGGATTGGTTCCTTCCCGTGATTTTTTACCCATTAAGGGTTTTCCATGCATATTTGGTGTTCTTCGATTATCTGCTTTCCGTTGATTGATTGATTGACTCTTTTTAATTATCAAATATTCAATTAGGGTTTCATGATTTGCGGTAAAACCTAGCAAATTATTAAACCTAGGTGATCTAGGATTTTTCACTCACACTGCCAAATCACTTGCACCCTTGCACTTTGCGGAAAAAAAGAAGGTAATAATAAATATAAGTTGTGATCTGGTTAGGAAGTAAAATAAACAAAAATACTACGCCACTTTTAGATCAGTACTTAACCAGTTACCTTAACAAGCTTTTATCAACCAACAAGCCAGGATAAATTAATTCTTTACAGGCTACTCTGTAATTTTTAAAATAGAATCCCACGAAATCATACACATCTATTTAGCTAGGATTGTAATTTGAAAACCGCAATTGTAGTATTTCTGATTTTTAATGTGTTATTCTAGGACCCGGTATGCCTCGATAAATTTAATGGTAGAATTTGGACCCAAGCAGGTGAGTTATGAATTATCCCTATTACATGAGGTTTTTCGCAAAAATTTATGTTCTTTACTAAATTATGATTATTTATATATGAATTCTTTTGAAGCAAAAATACCATGGAATTATAATGTTTTGCTCATTTAAAAAAAAAAAGTATTATCGATACATCCGAATGATGTCCCTGGAATTTAGCTAGGGGATGTTGAAGATACCTGTTGAACAGTGTTATAAGGGCAGAATGGAAAGGGGCACAGCCAGATGTCTAGCTGAATTTAGCAAATCTATAATGTGAAGGTGAGGGAAATTTGAAGTTGTTCAAAGACACTTTAAGAAAGGTTGACCCTAATCCGTTTTGTATCTTAGAAAGGTTTGAATTGAGTTAAAAACTGATGCATCATATGGAGAGGAAGATTTTGGATCCTCTATCACACAAGTACTAGTGCCCGCTCCCAAATGTGAAAATTTAGCTACAACAATCAAAACCTCATATCCTGACATCAACATCATGTGCACATTTCTAACCCGGTTTCATCAACCCAATATTACTAAGATAGGATCAAGACAAATATACCTCATA
Organism: Gaultheria prostrata; assembly: GCA_036023075.1. Lineage (NCBI taxonomy): Eukaryota > Viridiplantae > Streptophyta > Magnoliopsida > Ericales > Ericaceae > Gaultheria > Gaultheria prostrata. The sequence goes on along the minus strand of JAXBDA010004328.1, from coordinate 26,947 downwards.
TGACAACCACCAAGTTAAGTTCTTCCTAGTTTTCAATTTCAGTCATATCCTAGTTTTCAATTTCAGTCATAGCCCATTCGCCATTCGGTACCAATTATCTTGGGATAGCAAGCTTTGCACGAACTTAAATTCTGAGACTAAAATTTTCATCCATCATCATGAACAACCCAAGTATAATAAATTTTTCATGCCTTGCAGCAACTATTACTAAGGTTTAAGACTTACCACAATCCTGATTTAGGCCTATTTGGACTCACATTCGCATCAATTTTTGGGAAATGCCTGGAATTCCATCCACAACAGCAACCAGTTAAGAAACCCTGATACCGGAAAAGTATGGTGTATAAATATGACACTTAGCACAAGGACTATTCTTCCACAAGTTTGACATTAGCTCCTCAAATAGTTCGCAAGTTTGACATTAACTCCTTAAATAGTTCACAACCTTACCATATTGTTATCACTTCTAGTTTTCATGACCGGACTCATGCTCTTTGATTGTAATATGTAACCCAATATACTTTCACATGTCTATATTTACCTTACAAAATGTGTATAGTTGTGAAAAGTTTAAATTTGTTTTTCTTGTAGAGTCACCGGAAGCTTCGGATTGATAAATATGTGGATCTACACCCACAACCGTATAGACAAGAAGATGATGATTTGTTCCGCTATATGGAAGTTGCAAAGGACGGCGGGGATCGTATCCCGAGGTTGATAATGGAGACGGGGCCAATAGTTGGTGAATCTAAGGGATTTGAACCTCCTAGCTATGACGACTACAAGACTGTAAGTCAAAAGATAAATTATGTTTGATAAGCCTCAATGCCCATCTAAACAAGAAAATGGAATTTCTACTTAATAAAGAAAGGATCTTGTAACGAAAATGTTATATTGGATGTCAGATAGTAATCATAGCATTATGAAGATATGCGGTGTCTTGAACATAATAACATCAAAATCAAGTTGGTTTTATCCTTTATTGGGTGTCATTATTGCTCTTTTCTGTATTATTTGGTGATATAAAAAAATGATATATTCACTTAATCTTATTTGGTAGACATAAGATAATATGTTATATGCATAACAGGAACATGGAGTCTACCAACCGAGGATGGCAAAACGTTCTAAAGTATTCTACCATTCTGTCGCCATCACTGGATTCGACACTATCGACCGCGTGAAAGTCAATGAGTGTCAAATCTCCCATGGTTTCGAATGGGGGGGCGATGGTGGATATTTCTTGATTGACAGGAAAGCATTTCTCTGATACTCTTATCCTGAAAATCCAAGGATTGTAGGTATGTGCATGTTTATGATGTTTGAATTAAAAGGTTTTATTAGAGTGTTAGGCCGAGTTTCCCGTTAGATTTTATGGGAAATCTCATAAAATCACGCACTTGATAAAATCACTCTCTTTCCCATTAGATAAAATCCAAGTGTGATTAAATCACCACCCAATGCATCATTTACCATTTTGCCCTTCTTTTTCTTTAAGGGGCCCCACCATATATAATAAAAATAAACATTTCAAATGAATCCAGGGGCAAAGCCGTAATTTTCTCTTTTGTCCTCTACAATGGACTCATTTTACCAAATGCTTCATTTTATCAAATGAGGTGAAAGGGTGATAAAATTACCTCATTTTATTTAACGGAAAACCCGCCCTTAACTAGAAACTCATCTAAAAATCTTAAGTTCTTAGAGAGGGGTAACTTTGTTATATATTTATTTGTTAAATGGCCAAAAAAATCAACCTTTGAATGAAGTACAAAGACCAGGCATTTTTTTAGACTGATGAAGTACTTCATTCTAATAAAACCTTCATTCAAAGGTTAATTTTTTGGTCATTCAACAAATAAATAAATAATAAAGTTACCCATCTCTGAGAACTTAAGCTTTTTAGATGAGTTTCTAGTTAACACTCTAATAAAACCTTTTAATTCAAACATCATAAACATGCACATACCTACGATCCTTGGATTTTCAGGATAAGAATATCGGAGAAATGCTTTCCCGTCAATCAAGAAATATCCACCATCGCCCCCCCTCCCCCCCCCCATTCGGAACCATGGGAGTTTTGACACTCGTAGAATTTCACGCAGTCGATAGTGTCGAATCCAGTGATGGGACAGCATGGTTGAATACTTTAGAACGTTTTGCCATCCTCGGTTGGTAGACTCCCTGTTCCTGTTATGCATATAACATATTATCTGACACCCAATAAAGGATACAACCAACTTGATTTTGATGTTATTATGTTCAAGACACCACATATCTTCATAATGCTATGATTACTATATGACATCCAATATAACATTTTCATTACAAGATCCTTTCTTTATTGAGTACAAAATCCATTTTCTTGTTTAGATGGGCATTGAGGCTTATCAAACATAATTTGTCTTTTGACTTACAGTCTTGTAGTTGTCAAAGCTAGGAGGTTCAAATCCCTAAAATTCACCAACTATTGGCCCCGTCTCTATTATCAACCTCGGGATACGATCCCCGCCGTCCTTTGGAACTTCCACATAGCAGAACAAATCATCATCTTCTTGTCTATATGGTTGTGGGTGTATATCCACATATTTATCAATCCGAAGCTTCCGGTGACCCTACAAGATAAACAAAGGTAAACTTTTCACAACTATACACATTTTGTAAGGTAAATATAGACATGTGAAAGTAATAGAAACTACTCCTCTATGTTTTTACAAAAATAAATTGGGTTACATATTACAATCAAAGAGCATGAGTCCGGTCATGAAAACTAGAAGTGATAACAATATGGTAAGATTGTGAACTATTTAAGGAGTTAATGTCAAACTTGCGAACTATTTGAGGAGTTAATGTCAAAACTTGTGGAAGAATAGTCCTTGTGCTAAGTGTCATATTTATAGATCATACTTTTCTGGTATCAGGGTTCTTAATTGGTTGCTATTGTGGATGGAATCCCAGGCATTTCCCAAAAATTGATGCGAATGTGAGTCCAAATAAGCCTAATTAAGGATTGTGGTAAGTCTTGAACCTTAGTAATAGTTGCTGCAAGGCATGGAAAATTTATTATACTTGGGTTGGTCATGATGATGGATGAAAATTTTAGTCTCAGAATTTAAGTTCGTGCTTAGTAAAATCTATGGGTTGCCTATTGGGATAGAAGAGGAGATAATTGCAGTATTAATCATGGGAATGTGGGTAATTAGGGTGATCAAAGAGATAATAATGTTGTGGAATGGGAGAAGGGAATTGAACATTTAGTTAACCGAGTCATGTTATGAGTGTCAGATGGTAATGTAGTGTGGTAGGACAAAGCTTGCTATCCCAAGATAATTGGTACCGAATGGGCTATGACTAAAATTGAAAACTAAGCTATGACTGAAATTGAAAACTAGGAAGAATTTAACTTGGTGGTTGTCATATGAGGTTGATTTGTCTTGATCCTATCTTACTAATATTGGGTTGATGAAACCGGGTTAGAAATGTGCACATGATGTTGATGTCAGGATATGAGGTTTTGATTGTTGTAGCTAAATTTCCACATTTGGGAGCAGACACTAGTACTTGTGTGATAGAGGATCCAAAATCTTCCTTTCCATATGACGCATCGTTTTTAACTCAATTCAAACCTTTCTAAGATATAGAACGGATTAGGGTTGACCTTTCTTAAAGTGTCTTTGATCAACTCCAAATTTCCCTCACCTTTACATTATAGATTTGCTTCGTTCGTTCGCACCTTAACAGTTTCCCACTTGATGCCTTCGTTACGGCCTTCTACTCAAAATATCAGTCAACTTGTTATTTTAGCAATACTCTATCTATTCAAGAAGTCCTGGACTGTAGCGACTGTAACTTTTGATGAGGGTAGCTAAGTAAAACTAAGATTGTTTGTTTGTCATCACCGTATGTGTGGGCAGTGAAGTACATTGAAGTCGTTTGATGTTGATCGACATGTGAGTTATGCCGTTCTAAAAAGAAAAGTTAAATTAAATTTAGGGCTTGATTGGATGTGAGATAAGTTTTAGGTGGATCAAATGTGGAGGGGAAATAAAATATTAGGGAGTATTGTTTATGAATTGAAGTTGTGTTACTAACTTCAAAACTTATTACAAGCTTTTTCCTTCTTACATACATAATTTGACACTACTTGTAGCATCACTAATTTCTTAAAACAATCATTTTTCACCTTCAAATGCAAATATCTGATAATCGCTCATATTTTTCACATTCACTACTCCAAAACCACTGTTCTAAAATAAGATTTAGAAGGCCGAGTACACGCCGCCTAGGCGCTAGAAGGCCCCTCTCCGACTAGCCCGACTAATTGCCCAACTAGGCGCCGAGTTCTCAATCCTCGAAGCTGGAAGGTGCCTGACCGCCTTGGGAGTGCCTAGGCCATAACTTTCGTTTTTATCCAATCATGAACATATCTACACACATGGTGCAACAAATCTCCATGATCAAGGCGATAACTCCTGACACCTTAGACTGGACAGGTGATCTTTATAATTTAATTGAGAAACCCCCAAATTGATACCCACCCCCCTCTTTTTTGTCTTTTGGTGAAATTCTTACACATAAAAGTCTCAATAAAAGACAAAAAAGGGGGGTGTGGATAACAATTTGGGGGTGTGAAAATCACTCTCCAAAAAAAGAAAACAAAGGAACGAGTTCTGCTTGCATCTTAGTTTAAGAAGAGGAAAATGCTACTGTCTATGGCTTAGAATATACATGCTATGCATTACGAAGAGAGAGGTCGTAGTGTTTAATGAATGGAGGTGGAGAACAATAAAGTTGTTGTTGGTAGGAAGCTAAATGTGAAGTACTGCATGGATTGTGTGCATGACTTTTGAAAGCTTACCGGCATGGAGTTATCATATCATCCTATGTTCTCTCTTTTGCAAAGACGATTTTGTAACTTCATATTCATTCAAACCCTTTGACATTTGGAAATGATGTAATAATTTTTAACAATATTCGTTACTTTTTTCTGTTGGGAAATGCTAATGGGTGCAATGTTGCGCCCGCTAAGGGTACAAAAAGGTACACTTGTGGGTCCCACTTAACTATAAAGTACACTTGTATGAGACCCACAAGTGTACCTTTTTGTACCCTTAAAGGGCGCAATGGTGTACCCGTTAGCAAGTCCCTTTTTTGTATATTGGGTACAACGTACACGGTTTTGATGGGAAATAAAAGAGAAATTCACACAAAAATCTCAACTTACTAATTATATTCAAAACATTCACAACAAATACAAACACAATCATCCAAATATTGGTAAAAAATGGGTCAAGCTGGAGATGCTTTAAGCTGTTTATTCGTTTGTTGTTGAAAAGCACAAAATATACGTTACCTATATGGTTATATGTTAATGTTATGAAAATTTGCAGAATGGAATAGGGAAGAATTTAGGGTCAAATAGTCCTTATCTCTATTTACCTAATCATCATAAATGGTTGAAGATTATTTCATTCTGGGCACCTATTGCAAAACGACCACTTTTCCAAACTTTCAAGCAAAAATAGGAAATATTTTTTACCCAATGCAACGCAGAGATTAATATTAAGTTGGAGGTTAGTGGTGGTCAAGCTGTGCTTATCTTTGAGACTACATGCAATGTGACAAACTTTTCTCAAACATTCTACTAGATGTCTTGATCGAGATGCATCCAAAGCACAACAGCACCTGTCAAAACTCCATTCTTGTGCACCTACTGCAAATCTAGAGTGAACTCAATTCCAAGGTTTGGATTTCTTACAAACCAAAACTTCAACAAACAATTAAAAAAAAAGAGGCACAATTATCTCCACACCTTAGCTAATAATCTCTCTCATAATCTACATAACAGGTGTACCTTGATATTCAACTATCGGATTCCACTGGGTTTATCATTGCTACAATTTTCGGAGAACAAGTTGAAACTATCTGTGGTATCACTGCAAACTTCTTAAAAGAGCAGACAGAAGTGGTAAAAGCATGACTCTCTTACATAGACATTACATTAAACGTTCATTCAACAAAATAAAATCAGTATCTTGATATAGAATAATGATACAACTTTTATTTTGTTCAATATAAGGGAAACTCTCAAATGATGCACTTCAAATACTGATTTCTTGCACGGAGAACTCAGGGGGTGGCGCGCCGCCATTGCTCAGGGAGATCCTCGCCGAGCACACCTGCAAAGGAGCTACCATGGTACATCAACCAATTTTGCCCTCCTCAAAAACCTTGGGGAGAATGTCGGGTTGTGCATTCCGCCACGAGAATCTCATGGGCAAGGGTTCGAGATTCATGGCGAAGTGCGGGATTCGGATTCATGGCGGCTAGGAGGGGTTGGGGTTTTGTGTCGACTGTGTTGTGCTTCGACAGAGATTAAACAATTTGGGTATTTTGGGTTTTTTATTCTCTCTTAAATATAGCTAGGGTTTTGTTAATATGTGCTCAAAGGGCAAATGTTAATGATCAATTAAATGAGGATAACTAACTTACTTTTATACGAAATCGTATAATACTAAATTTAATGGGAGAATGACTTGTATTGTAAGACATAAATACCCTTTCACTTTTCTCTAGTAAAATTTTCAATTTCCCTGATCTACATTTTCCATGTCCTTTCAATTTCCAATAGTTCTCTGTTTATTGATAGCCACAAGAAGAAAATAGAAAAGGCCTAATTAAAGGGTAATGAACTAACTAACAGAATTTTGAAGAAGAAAAAAAAAGGAGGAATGGTTATTTTGGCATAAATAATCCTTTCAGATTATTTTTATCTTTATTAGTTTTGTATCAATTTTTTTGGGTGGATTATCGGTTCATCTCTAAGAGAGAAATATAAAAAGTAAAAAAGCATGATCAAAATTAACCTTAACAAAGTTCACTGAAGACAAAAAAAATAGAAAGACTTTGTATAATTTTTTTTACTATGTTTCTTTGTTTTTCTGATTCCTCTTGTCGGGATGAACCAATAATCCGGAAAAAAAAATTGAAGCAAGATTAACAAAGACAAAATTATTTTGAATAAAAGTCACAAAAATAATCCAAAAGGATTATTAGGACTCGGGTTTTTTTGCCTAAATGATCAATTTTGATTATTTTTTAGTCCTTATTCAAATTTTTTCATTTTCTATTTTCGCGTCGATTTTTTTTTGTAAATTATTGGTTCGTCTCATCGGGAGGAATCTTAAAATTTAAAAATTACGATCAAAATTTTAAAAAAGTTCACTAAAGAAAAAAATAATCCAAAATAGACAGGCTTTTTGAATTATTTGTTCTTCATTTAAAAATTTGGTTCGGTTCATTTTTTTTACTTTTTATATCCATTTCGTTGATACGGACTAATAATTCAAAGTAAAATGACGCTAAATAAATGCGATTTTTTTTTGAATAAGGACAAAAAAAATCCTACTTAATTAGTACTCGCTCCGTCCCTTTTTAAGTGATCCACACAGGAATATGTGCAATTTCAAATCCCTAAAAAACATATTTCTCTATATAATTTTTTAATTTTGTTTACACCAAATTAAAGTGCTCATTGAGTACTTTAATTTGGTGCAAAAAAATTTTAAAAACGTTTTACGGAAGTGCCTTTTTTAACGTCCACAAAATACACGTTTCCCAAGCGGATATATTAGTTGGGGAAGAGCCAACAATTTTAATGTGGGTTTAAATTTACTGAGGCAATTGTTGAATTCGATATGTGATTTCTAAGAAAAGTGTTTAGGGATTTTGTTGATTTGCGATGATAAGTGGAGGGGAAGGGAAAAAGGCATTCCTACTTTGCTGGTGAACGTTTGGTGCTAGAAACTAAACTGGGGGCATTTAGGTCAAAAGATTTAATATTTTCGAATGCACAATTTATTACTCCAGTTTTATCTCAGGTTCCCCATGAAAGTTAAGCAATTATAGAAGAGTTAATGCACTATTAACATATGCCTCAAGGGCATATATTAACAAGACCCGTATAGCTAATTGTTTCTTTTGCTTGTGCTCATGCCCTAATTAGGAGTAACACAGCCGAACTTGGCCAAACTGGAGTATTTATATCTTTGAATTTTTTAAAGTTTTGGATAAAATTCTTTTACTACTTTCAATTCATATCAACGAGAGCAGAGATGGAGCTAGGAATTTTACTATGCAGTGGCGAATTTTTCTTCCAAATACTTTGCAGGGACGAGCCTATTAGTTTATAGGAAATATTTTTTTCCTACTCCCTCTTTCCCAAGTTGTTTGTCCTGTTCGGATTCCAATTCCATTTTTAATTATTTATATGTTTCAATGTAAAATAAATTTGGAAAATTTAAAAACTTTGTATAATAGAACTAATTAAGATCTATCAAATAAGATCTATATTGCACAAAAAATACATTATAGATTAGAAGATATGAATAATCAAAAATTACATTAGAATTCCACAGGACCAACAATTTGGGATAGAAGAATTATATAATACTAGAGTTTTTTTTTTTCCTTGCAGGGGTGATTGGTCCCCTTCTAGCTTCATCCATATGGCTCAATTTGGATGACAGTAATGTCAAGGGGGAATGAGAATGTGATGCCTTCTATAATGATTCCAATGTTTGGAAGAGACATGAACGGGAATGTGATGCCAGACTTTTTTGATTCCGACGTTTGGTAGAGACAGGAATGAGAATTTGATTCCTGATGACATATTCAACCATGAATCACATTCCCAGATTGAGTGGGAATCTGATCCCTCCCTTACCCCATGGGAATCTCAAATTCCTGGCTCATTTGTTAAGAAAATGAAATGTTGACTTTAATAAATTTTCAAAATAATTGTTTCCCACGTAAAATTACTGAATTAATCGAAACACCGAAATGCAATTCCTCCAGGTATCCAATTCCTAGGAATTCGATTCCCAGTATTCATATTTCTATTCCTACCCAAGAAAATTCTTAGGAATTTGATTCCCGCTAATCATATTCCTATTCCTACTCAAGATTTTGGTCATCCAAAGACAGCCTAAACGAGAGGAATCTAAACAATTAAAAAATTAGACTAATTTTGAAAACAAAAACCATTAAAGTGAGCTTATTTTAGCTCATTATTTTTTCTTCTCTTAACTTTTCAAAAATATTGTTAAAATTGTTTACTTTCGAATTTCTGATGAACTGGAAATAAACAAAATTTACTAACGAAGAAAAATAAACTTGAAAAAAAAAACATTTTCTTTGGAATGGAGAAGTTATCTTTTCAATGGGCTGATTTGTGATGCTTTTAGACCGCATCTCCAGAATTTGAGCCTATTGGTGGCCACGAATTAAGAGTAAAGCACGGGCCGGTCACCTTTGGTGACCATAATTACGTCGGGTCTAACCAAAACAGAAAATGCACCTCTCAGGTATTTATTCCGGCGGTTCAAAAGTAGTATTTGTTCCGTCTCTCTCTCTCTACCTACCGCACATGAATACAATTTCTTTCTCCTCAATTCCTAAAAACCGTAGGGTATCCTATGAAAGTGTCTAAACCACTAAAATCTTATAATAGGAAAGTGCATTATAAACTTAAACCTTAGGGTACCCTATGAAAGTGCATAAACCTAAACCATAGGGTACCCTATGAAACTGCCTAAAATCCTAGGGTACCCTGTGAAAGTGCCTAAACTACTAAAATCCTATAATAGTAAAGTACACTCTAAACCTAAACTCTAGGGTACCCTATGAAAGTGCATAAACCTAAATCCTAGGGTACCTTATGAAAGTGCCTAACATCCTAAGGTACCGTATGAAAGTACCAAAAACCTTATAATAGAAAAGTGAACCCTAAACCTAAACTCTAAAAAGAGTAACTTACCTTAATGGTAATTAAAAAGAGTGACTTACCTTAATAGTAATTAAATACCTATTTTCTAGACCTAGAGGTAAAAATCTGACGAATTTAAGGACTGGTTTTCTGAGTTGCTCCTTGTTGGGCAATATAATTGGGCTGCTTTGTGAAGCAAAGAGTGGGCCTAGTTAGGGCTACTTGCGGCTGTAAGTGAACGACTGCACGGGCCATTTGGTTGTCTTTAGAGTCGTTTGACACTTAAATCTCTAATAAGCCATTAAAGGAAGAATTTCCTACTCGATTACATTGGAAATTTAATGAACTAAATTCCATAATGCAGTCCTAGTTAGCTTTGGTTGCGGACGCTGAATAGGATTCCTTTTGAACTAGGGGTGCACAAGAAAACCGATATAATCCTTAAACGGATCTGATCCGAACAGAACAATTCTATTTGGTTAGGTCATGCGGTTCATTAGTCTAGCTATGGTTCTGAAAAAATAAGAACCGGTAATTATGGTTTGGTTACTGAGTTCTCGATTTAAGAACTACGGTTAGAACTGAATCGGACCCTATAATATTAAGACACACACACACACACTCATAAAATTACATATCTTGATTTGGTAAGTTATTGTTTTATGACTATATATATAGAGTAGAAATCTATTTTGTTGGGAAGTGTTTAATATATTACTATAATTATTTGACCCTTCTAATACTCAATTTTCAATTTTTTATTCTCTAGTAAGACATGCGGAATTTCTTTTCTCGTTTTTAGACTATTTCATTCTTTGTTTAGACTACATTATTGGTTGTTTTCATAAGCTTTAGGAGTTGTTTTATTAATGGTAGATTGTCAAGTACTTTGTGTATCATTTGAACTATAATTGTTTCGAATCTTATAAAATTCTATAACCATTTTGATGAATTGTTTGGTGCTCCGAATTCGAAATAATCTTTTGCGTTCATGTGTTGTGATAAAATGTTCCAACGCTAATCGGGTAGAACCGGAACCGAACAAAAACCGGTTCGGTCTTGCGGTTTGGATCTAGACAGGTTCTACGCGTGTATTGGTTAGGTTTTGGTTCTCAATTTTCTAGAACCGGTCGAATAGTCCGGATATTTAATTTCTAGAGAATAGGTCCAGTTCAGCCCGTGTGCACCTCTATTCGGAACAAGCTAGTGGCATAGCCAGGAGTTTTGTGGCCTAAACGAATTTAGTTCAAGCAAAAGTAGTAATATATAACGGGAAAACCTATGGGTACACCATTTTGGTGTACATCAAATGTACACCACTTCCGTGGGACCCATTTTGGGTCCCACACAAATGATTGGAGCCGCTCAATATTTTTAAAATGCTTTTTTAAGGGTCTCTGTAAAAAATTAGCTCATTTTAACACCGGAAATGACTTGATCGATTCTGCGCCCAATTTACTGACAAGAAATCGGGCAAATAATCGATCGAAACCTTATCGATGTTAGAATGAGCTAATTTTTTACAGAGGTCCTTAAAAAAATATTTTAAAAATATTGAGTGGCTCCGATCATTTGTGTGGGATCCAAAATGGATCCCACAAAAACAGTGTGCATTTAGTGTACACCAAAATGATGTACCCTAGCATGACTCAATATATAATCGTCCCAATGACTTTTGTCGCGATTAGATATTATTTTAATTAATTAATTAACTAATTTAATTGTCCCACTAATATTTGAAAACACGCCAATCAGTTGTTGTCGCGGTTTGATCGGGTTCTAATGGGAACCAATTTATTTTAGTATTTTCTATAATATTTGGAATGCACCCAACGACTTTTGTAGCGGTTGAATCGAGTTCTAAAAACACTAATTATTTTAGCAAACACAATAATGTTCTTATTTTAAGCGCAGTTCATTTCTTATGGAGCTTGGGTTTGACCTAGACAAAGAAAAAGAATAACACGAAGCATCACGTGGTACCCATTCGATACCTAATTTGTTTTTCAAATTCTCGGGTCATAAGAATTAACTCACTTGAGGACACGTGGCAAAATGTGATTGTGGGTACACCAAATGGGTGCAGGCGATCTAATGCCCAATCTGGCAATCTACGAGGTGTATGTGCGTTAAAGCTAATCTTTTTTTTTTTTTTTTGGAGAAGTAAAAAGAAATTTCATTAAACATCAAGTAAACCATCAAATCTGAAGAGATAGAGTACAACGAGCATGAAAGTAGACATAAGCATAAAACTAAATATAAACATAAACTAGACATAACCTAGACTTAAACATTTCCATCACCGGTGTCCGGGTGAGAAACAAAAATAGCTAGGGCATACTTAGTAAGAAGATGAGCTCTCTGAACATCCTGGCGTGCAACCTTCGATATCCTACAAAAAGATAGCTTTGTAATCTCCACTCCCAGATTGCGCAATAAAAAAGTGTTATTATGGTGACACTCAACCCTCCCTGTTATCTACATTATGACATTAATACAGTCAGAAAAAATATAAACCACATTTAATTATAAATTAATGCCCATTTAACGGCTTCATATATGACTCTAATTTCCGTTTGGATTGGCGTGGCACTGTACGTATTTTAGGCTTGCTGCGTAAGTAAGAACCCATCAGGGTGGCTGGCCGTAAAACCGAGACCACTCCAAGAATTACCCTCTTTCCAAACACCATTCACATGCAGATGACAGGGGTGAGGAGCAAAGTAAGATTCAGAGTTAAAATAATCTTTAATGATAAAAGACGAATTCGTGGTGCAAGGCGGAGATGCTGATGAAGTAGAAGGTACATTGGACTTGCTAAGCCAACTAGACGCACGAAGAAACCACTAAGCCGAATCCTTTACCATAGCAATGATTGAAGCCACATTGAACGGCAAATTTGAAAAAACTGCACCATTTCTATTCTTCCAAATGGCCCAACTTCTTAGAAATAGGAGTTTTGAAGCATTAATATTCCTTCGGAAAAAAAAAAGCATTAATATTCCTCAAGATTCCTCATCGTACATTTGTAATCGTTTGACTATCTTTAAGTTATTATTGAATTCACTAATACTGTTTATTTTGAGTAGATGATGGAGCATTTGAATTGCATAACGAAGTGCAGGTTTGAGACTACGCGTTAAATAACTAAGAGTTCGGATTATTCTGGAAAATAATCGGTATTATTAATGTTTTATAAGGCTAGGTTTCTCACTTGATAAAATGAGATTTTTCATTTTAGGTGAATTTTATGAAGGTGTGATAAAATTGCATTGTTTTCTCACTTGATAAAATCTAATTTTGATAAAATCTCCTCTCAATGGCTTATTTACCAATTTGCCCTTCTTTTCTTTCATCACCTATGAACAAAAAATAAACGTTAAGAACTTACCCAATAGTACCAAGGTTTTTTTACAAAATATTTACTTTGAACCTACTAATTTGTTTCCCCTCATTCATCAACATCCACCATAAATACATGGAAGAGTCAAGAGTGAGGTTGGGGTGTGTGTGTGTGTTTGGCGTAAAGTGGGGGTTCCAAACAAAAGTTAATGTGTTGGGGGACAAAATGGTAATTTCGCCTAACATTTGAGAATGACTTTGATAAAATCTCTTCCAAGCTTTTATCAATTGAGAGACTTTTTTGATAAAATCTCAGATTTTATGAGATAAAATCAAGTGAGAAACTTAGCCTAAGTTGGTTTGTGTGTTCCTCGAAATTTTTGAGATTAGAGATTGGTGAACAACATTCATGAAAAAGTGTAATATAATAGACCGAAATTATAAATAGAGTTTATGTTATGCCAAAGGGAAATGACTTTCACACCCCATTTTATCACGAAACACTCTATTTTTTGTTTTTCTTCATTTGAAATTACCAAATTGACCTTCATATAGAAAAGTGACTCTTGAGGTAAACATAATTTGGTAATTTTAAGGTGAATAAAGACAAAAATAGAGTGTTTGAAAATAAAAGGGAGGTGTGAAAATCATTTCCATATGCTCAAAGGGTAAATAATCTACTTGCCCCCTTAAACTATTCAAAAAATATTTACTTCCCCCTGCAACTATCAATTGCATTTACTTGCCCATTTAACTATGTAAAAACTACTCAGCTCGTCCCTTCCGTCCATTTCAAAGTTACCAAATAGGGTATTAAGGTCATTCACCTACTCGTTTGTAGTACTACATTGAAGTTTTTGTGAACAACTTTCTCTGCATCTCCTCTTTGCCACTAAAAGCAATTCGTGCTTGCTTGGTTTTGATAGTTTTATCCCAGTTTTGAGAGTTTTTCTGAAGAAGACGCTGCCGGAATCCATTTCGTCGGACGGGCAGAGGCTGATGATGATTACTTTAAAATCCAACTTGAGCATCACGGTCAGCATGCACATGGCCGGCGATGCATTTAAATCTGTTCAATAGCCTTTAACAACAATAACAGTAAAGCAATGGCGCTTTCTCTCTCTCTCTCTGATCGACCAAAGTAAAGTGGGTTTGCTGATTGGGTAGGGTTTGGGATGAAATTCCTATTCTACTCTTCAGTTGGCTCTCCGTTTTTGCTTTTCCGTCCAACTAACGTCGAAATTGGATGGAATGGACGAACTGAGTATTTTTTACATAGTTAAAGGGGCAAGTAAATGCAATTGATAATTGAAGGAGAAAGTAAATATTTTTTGAATATTATAAGGGGAAAGTAGATTATTTACCTATGCTCAAACCTACCTAACGACTATTATGAGATCTGCGAGGAAAGCAGCATAAGTAATGGCAATCCTATTTCGGACCGACAATAGATGTCGATGCTCCATGGCTCTCGGTGAAATTACTATTTTGCCCATTGTTGCAAGGACAAGGCTATTAGAAATTGTGTTCCGGGTCCAGCCGGAGCAAGAGGAGAAAGAGACAAAGGTATTTATTTTTGAATCAACTCACTCGAATACAACTTGATCGTTTTTCATCCCTAAATTTGCTGAGAAAAAAATTGAGTGCTTCGATCAAGCCTTACCAATAACCGAATGTGTTGAATTTTTTGCATGGTCCCAGATAATAATGTTTAACTAATTTGAATGACTTCAATTATTAGTGTGAGGTCCCAAAATGAGCCCCTCAACGGTATAGTACATTTAGTGTCCATCAAATGATGTACCCATAGTTTGTTTTTTTCCTCCAGAATAACTTTATGCCTTACAAGAGTGGAGGCCAGTGATTTCTCACTCTCTTTATGTAAATTTCTTGGTTTTATTTTATACATGTCTTTTTAAAATTTTAAATGAATCTTTGTGAAATTTAAAATATTGTCCTTACTTTCGGCTATCTAATACTCCCTTCGTCCCATTTTGTTTGTCAATTTTTGATAATTGTGTCAGTTTTCAATCGTTTATATCTTTTAATATTATCTCCAAATATATGCAATATGGATCTTATTTGATAGGTCGCGATTAATTCTATTATACAAAGTTTTTAAACCAGTGAAAAATATTATAGATTGAAATATATAAGCAATTTAAGGCGTAGTAGAAAATGGAATAATTGACAAACAAATTGGGACGGATGGAGTATTAATTTTGACGTATAGAGATGCATGCAAAACAATGAGCCAAAAAAGTGTAAAAATTAATTGTAAAGCAGATAATACTATAAATCCTCCGCATGCTTGGTAAGGAAAGATCTTCTTAGCCAATCCCACGCTCAAATTCCCTTTTGTCATTGATTTTTGAGCATGGGATTCGAATGCAATAATTGACTGAGTGCTTAAACTCGCGGCCGGGATTATCCATGTGGAATGCTTGATTCATCTACTAGCTGTAATGATCAACCCAACATAAACTAGTATTCCAGTTTCACCTCGCAGGAGGATTATTTAGTCCCCGGGATTAAATTGTCCAAGTGTGTGTGCCAAGTAAACGTCATATTAACTTGTTCGGTCCAGCTAACAAATAGGCCTTACGATTGTTAAATTATCCAACCCAATTCATATCATATGGCACTAGATTATATACGGACGACGAAATTTTACTCAAATGGGCCTAATTCTACTAGTCCTCTTATATCCTCACCTGGTTTATACGATTGGAACAATCAAATAATTAGTGTGGGAAAAAGAAACATTTTCTTCAAGTTTTCTTTCATGAACCCATTGCCTAATGAGAATTAGGCCCCGTTCCACTAACTCAAAAAACCAAAAGCCAGCTTATTATGCTTTTCGAGACAGGTCATCCCCTCCCAATACATCACATAAAAAACTACAAAAAAACTACGCGTTTTTCGAACTCTCACATAAAAAAGTCAAAAAACCAAAAAACCAATCTTAGCGGAACACCCCCTAGGAATCACAAGTACTTGAAAAAACAGTACAATTCAGGGAACCAGTGTTCAAGCAAGGCAAAGATCTAAAAAATGCACACAGACAATTAGTAAGTGGAATTTAAAAATAGAAAATTATCTACAAGTACAAAACTGACTCAAAATATGAAAATTTCAAGTCCAGTACCCTCAAACTTGGACTTCGTGATGCGATCCAGACGCTCTATCATCTCATCCGTCAAGTAGTTTTTACCATCTCCAATTTCACCTTTCCTGAAGAAATCACGGTTCGGGATCACAATATGCTCATTAAGCCGAAGCAATCCGCTCTTATTCACCTCCAAATTGCTCAACTTGTCAAAACTACACAACTCAACGATTTCCTCCACCACCCCTCCTTTATCTTCCGCAACCGAAAACGGAAACTCCATGAACTCAGCCAACCTCTTCACGGAAACTACTGGCTCTCTCTTCATCTCCTCGTATTTCAAAATTAGTATCTTGTCGGGTGATTTGAAGCTCGCGTTCCAGTACCCCAACACGTGATCCCAAAACGGCCCATAATCCGAAACCCCATCGCAGAACAACTCGAACGCCTCGTGAAGCGTGAGAGGCGGTAAGTCCTTGGGTCTAAGCCGGTTCATGTAAAGCCACTTGGAAACGAGCACGTCTTTTGGGTCACGCCAAACGTAAACAAACTTGCTTCCGGAACACGTTACAGGTTCCGGGAAAAAAGCATAGGGCATATGAGTGGCGAATAGCCGAGGAGAAGGGAGGGAATCGAGGTCCGCGATGGGGTGTTTGTCGTAAATGTAGGCGTCTAGGAAGGGGAAGACACTAGAACTGTGAGGATTGGTGGTGAGAAGAGGGTGGGAAGAGAAGTCATAGCGGGTGCGGTTAACGGTGGCGAAAAGGAGGGATCGCAGCCAGGTGGTGCCGGACTTCATGAAGGAGGCAAGGAAAGTGTCTGTGGGTTTGGGTTTGAAGTGGTTTTGGAATAAGAGGACTCCTTTTAGACCGGTGTTTGGGTTTAGCCAGCAGTTTTGGTACTTCACCAGGTAAGGATTCCTCCAGCCTTTGCCTTGTGGGAGCGTTTGGAGCATTTTGCTGTAATTTTGGTAGGTCTTTTCATAGTCTTGCTCTTCTTCTTCTTGTTCTTCTTCTCTGTTTTGGTTTTTTTGGGGATTGAAGTTCTTCCCTGAAGCAGAGAAAGCTGCCATGGGGAAAGGGTATGCGACGATTGAAGAACAAGAAATGCTAGTGCTTTACTATAAGGTCATCATCATACACATCTATGTTAAGCAATATTCATTTTCTAATCTATATTTGAATATTTGAATAAGAATATGGTTGAACCCCTCTCAGGTACAATATAATGTTGTTATCATTGCCTATTTTTAATATTGGACAGGGCCGTTCTACCTACTCCTGCGATTAGAAAAAAATGTCATATACGTTTGTCGTTTTTCTCCACATAATTACTGTTACTTTTAGATGGATTCTTATCGTTCCCGCGTGAAAAACACAATAAGACTAGGCAGACTCTCCCAGGATGTAACGGTCGCACTTTGTAGAAATAACACTACAATCTAATAATATGTCGAACTAAAATTTAGTATTGAACTCTCTCTCGAAAGGGACAATTGCAAAATAATATGAGTGATGTAAGGGAAAATTACAGAACAATAGGAGGAGTTATGTAAGGAATGGTTTATCTAGGCAATATGGTGCCTGCTCAGAGTGGTGCCTGCTACGGGACATGACTCTAGCCTCCAGGAAGTGGTGCTGGCCGGAGGGACGTACGCTCCTTTTCACTTTGGGACAAGCATGTTGCAGTGGAATTGAACGCTTGCAAATGAATCTACAAGTCAAACCATCACAATGGTATATTTCAAATCAACACCAGATTCAAAAATCAAACCTTAGGATGTCCCAAAAAGATGTCCAAAAACACTATTTATCAATTAATCTCATAAAATTATCTATAATTTTTTATTTATAATGATTTGTATATGCAATATGAATCTTATTTTAAGAATAACATCAATTAAATAATCCGACTCAATTATTTAGCTAGCCAAAAGCACCGTAGTGAGATATTATTGCAGCTGCTCACCAAGCTCAAGTCCAATACCCTCGAACTTGGATTTCGTGATGCCATCCAGACGCATCTCCTCGGTCAAGTAATTTTTACCATCTCCAATTCCACCTTTCCTGAAGAAATCACGGTGCGGGATCAGAGCATGCTCATTAAGCCCAAGCACTCCGGTCTTATTCACCTCCAAATTGCTCAACTTGTCAAAACTAGACAACTCAACGATTTCCTCCACCACCCCTCCTTTCTCTTCCTCAAATGGAAAATGGAACCTCCATGAACTCCGCCAACCTCTTCCCAGAAACTATGGCTCTCTCTTCATCTCCTCGAATTTTGAATCTTGTTACGCGATTTCAAGCTCGCATTCTAGTACCCCAACATGTGTTCCCAAAGCGGTTCGTAATTCGAAACCCCATCGCAGAACAAACTCAAATGCCTCGTTAAGCGTGAGAGGCAGTAAGTCCTTAGGTCTAAGTGGTTCATGTAATGGAAATGAGCACGTCTTTTGGTCACGCCAAATGTAAACATTAAACAAACTCACTTAGGGCATCTCCAGTAAAAGCAATAACGTGAGATTAGTGTAAGAAAATAGTCAGTTAATATTTTAACATCGCTAAGGACTCGATCGATTCTCCGCCCAATTTACTGACAGGAAATTGGGCGCAGAATCGATCGAAGCCTTACCGATGTTAAAATCAGCTAATTTTTTACAGTGAATCTTAAAAATATTTTCTAAGAATATTGAGCGGCTCCAATTATCTGTGTGAGACTCAAAATGGGCCCCACAAAGGCCGTGTACATTTGGTGTACACCAAAGAGGTGTACCCTAGCAGGATTCAAATGTAAATGTGTTGTATAAACTTCCATAGAAAATGCTCAATCATATTGGACAACGAAAAGTCAGAAACAAGATTTAAAAACTTGGATCGATCAGACGCCGCACCTCTCTCTCTCTCTTTCTGATTTTGTTCTCCACGTCTATTTCTCTCTCTAAGTCCAAACCCAACCCGTGCTCACCCCTAAGTCCTGTAAATAGGTGAGGGCCTCATTTGCCCAAACCAACTTGAAAACTTGTAAGGTTCACAAGTTCTAGTGCATGATCTTCCTCCCCACAATTTCGTGTCCTTACTTTCACTCTTCTTACACACAAGCTGACTTAGGTGCAAGCACGGGCGAGTGTAACATCTAAGGCCGCACGTAGCTTGGAAAATTCTTCTAAGTCCGTGACAACATGCTCAAGATGCTGGGCTCTTCGCCAGCACAGATCGAGCTAATCATGGTCGAATTATCATCACTTTCTACCTGACTGTTGAATATAATTAAAAATTTATTATTTTATCCTATCTCAAATTTATTTTGAGCCATTGGATGCCTTAGGCATTTATACTCCTGTGCAAACATTACTATGTTATTGGATTCTCATGGCATTAAATCTATCCTTGGTGCCCATTATTTCCATTGGGAGGAGCTCCCTCCCATTACCATTAAATTCAAATCTGCCATCACATGGCAGTAACAGATTTCCTTCAATTCTCTTCTACATGGATTATATATAGGCCTAAAAAAGTAAAAGGTAAAATAGAACTTCTTCTTTTATAAAGAAACGAAAACACTCTGCTTCTACAGAAAACAAAACTCTCCCATTCTTTGTATTTTTCATACATATTTTGAAGCTATATATTTTGAGCATACGGGCGATTCTTGGTTCGAGGAAAGTTTTAGTTGCACACAAACCTTTCCAGGATCGTTTTATCTTGGGAGTAGAACGTCACACAACTCGGTGCAAGCGGGGACGTATCTTCTCTAAGGAGAGCGTTTTATGCGTGACTCGATCCACATAAATTTTCTCATAATCTCCTAATTTTGTACTTACTGTTAGGATCAAGCGCTTACCATCTCACCAAAACCCGCAGGTGTTAGTGAAGGCGCAACTTTATTTCCTTATTCCCTATCGCGCCCAAGCGCCAACGGGTCCACTGAGACTCGGCCCACCTGGCCTCCGCCCAACAATCCCCCCTCCAGCACCAGCCCGCAAGCAGCATGCTATCCAGGAGAGTTGAACCCTTGACCTTGGCTCTGATACCACTTGTTAGGATCAAGCGCTTACCATCTCACCAAAACCCGCAGGTGTTAGTGAGGGCGCAATTTTATTTCCTTATTCCCTATCGCGCCCAAGCGCCAACGGATCCACTAAGACTCGGCCCACCTGGCCTCCGTCCCGACAGGATGCTGGACTTGGCCCACCTGACATCAGCCCCACACTTACATAATTGTCTCAATTTTTATTGTGGCGGTGTTTTCTCCATTTACTGAAATTTACCGAAATTCTAACCATTAATTTCCAACACTGACTACCTGCCATTGCCTACACATGGGCTTGACCTATCCGGATAGGATTTCCATATATATATATATTATTTATTTATTACACGTAGCTTTCTTTCCATGCAAAATAGCTAAAGTAGTAGTACTTATAATAGAGAAAGGTGGGTGGTATAACATCAACTTTTTCAATTTCCTTTCAACTTTTTATACATTTTCGATTATGTTGTCGAGACCAATAATCGAAAAAAAAAAAAAAATATATATATATATATATATATTGATGCGTCACACAAAACAATTTAGTATTATTTAAAAAATATGTTTACTTTTCGTGATACGCTCAATAAAAGACCAAATGCAATAAATCAGAACTCGAAACCTGAAAACCAATGAGAATAAAATGGTGATCAAAGTGAGTGTAATACTCTGTACTTAAGATACATTCGACACCACTACTGTGTTTACGGTTTGCATGGACATCTATCTCCCAACACTACTTGACCAAACTCCCCACAAAAACAACATTAATAAATCAGTGGGCTTGTTGAATTTTCTCGTGTTTTGTACTCTCTCATACGTATGGACTCGAAATGGAATGAAAAATTCACACATTAAAAACAATGAAAGATGCAATATATATATAGAACAACTTTTTTTTTTTCAACGGCAATAGGAATTTTATTAATCAAGTGTAAAGATACAAGAGATTAAAGGGGCGAGCAAAAAGACAACATCACAACAAGAGTGTAAGATCCCAATGAGGTTGACATATCAACTAGTGACTATTCGAAATAGTCATCAAAGAAGGAACACCACTGTTCATAGGGATGGCAACGGGGCGGATTTGGGTGTGAACCGAACCGAACCGAACTACCATAACGCTGCCCCAAATCCGCCCCGATAACCGAACGGATATGGGAAATTTATTCCATGACTGAACCAAACGGGGTTCGGGTATTTCCCGAACCGAACGGGTACCTAGATTCAATAAATCCCAAATTCATGCATTCCCAGATTCACACTCACATAGAGCTAAAAAAAAACTGGAAAAAACAGAGGTTCAGAGAATCAGATTGCATCTTGTAATGGATGTTCACAAATGTAAGGGAACAAGATAATAGTTGAATGAAGAAACTGGAAAAAACAGACATTTATAAATCCTCTAAAGGAAGAATGAAAATGAGAAAAATTATAGACTAGTTTATAATGAAAGAATTGTTCCAATGTACCAAATGTTGTTACCAAGCCAGGCTGTTTAACAATACACTTCCAGTTTTACTGGTAAACAACAAACAAAAAGATGACATATCCAGGCGACCTGAGCAAATAACCACTGTAATCCATCAACAGCATCAGATCTCAAATTGGTACCCTGGTAACCTAAAAACAAAGAATTGGTGGGAAACCAACAATTCACCATGTTACCTGAGATTTTGATGAAGTTGGATGCACACTCTTTTTGGATCCCTTAACACCTCCTTGTTGGCTGGGTAAGTCAGCAAGAATGCTATCTACCGACCATAGAACAAACGACTGAAGTGCCTCAGATGATCGGTGGTTGATCCAGTCAACTGATGTTCGAGACTCGACTCTTTCTCTCTCTCTCTCTCTCTCTCTCTCTCTCTCTCGAGAGAGAGAGAGAGAGAGAGAGAGAGAGAGAGAGAGAGACTTACAGAGAAGGAGACCGGAGATTGCAATCGGAGAAGAAGTTTAGTGGCGTCGCCGACTCGCCAGTCGCCTCACTCTCAGTCTCTTAGATGTCGGCTGTGATTTTGAGAAGCTGAAGTATGAGTAAACCCTAGTGGGTAAATGTCTTATATATATATAAGGGGTTTATACTGTAATTTTAAAATATAACATAACTACATAAGGGTTCTTGTGTAATAGGTGCATATAATATAAGGGGTTATGTGTAATTTACAAGGTTTCGGTTCGGTTCGGTTCGGTTCGGTTCGGGTATCGGTTCGGTTCACAGATAAACCCAACACCGAACCGAACCCGTTCGGTTATCCATCCGTCCAACCCACAGCTGTAACCACGGGGCAAAAATTGGTTATGGTTCGGGGAAAAAATTCGGTTTCGGTTCGGGTACCCATCGGTTCGGTCGATATTGCCATCCCTAACTGTTCATAATAAATGCATCCGTTCACGTTGAACAGGTGTCCTTGGAAAGTCATGTCTCTACATCAATTTAATTTACATGCAAACCACCGATAATTATTTTCCAACATTTACTACTGATCATCAATAGTAAGAATTATTTTTAAGAATAATAGCGAGAAGCCAAGAACCCACACTGGTTTGGCAACAAACTGTAATGGTTTGGCAAAAAAATAGGAGTTGTTCTTTTGGGGGAATAAACCGGAATAAACCACAGTGGTTTGACAAATAAACCACATGAGTTCTCTTTAAACAGTGGAATAAATCACAATTTGAACCAAATGAATTTTTTGGTTTATTGCTACATAAACCAATAAACCAAAAAACAAGTTTATTTTTTTTTTTCCAAATCAGCCCTAACCCCTAAACAATTGTCGTGAGATTTTCCTGCAGAAGTGCACCGCACTCCAATAATCCAGTACCCTCAAACCTGCACTTCGTGATGCGGTCCAAACGCTCCATCATCTCCTCGGTCAAATAATTTTTACTATCTCCAATTTCACCTTTCCTGAAGAAATCTTGATTCTGGACCACAATCTGCTCATTAAACCGAGAAACCCCTGTCTTATTCACTTCCAAGTTACTCAACTTATCAAAACTACACAACTTAACTATTTTCCCCACCACCCCTCCTTCCTCTTCCTCAACTGAAAACGGAACCCCCATGAACTCCGCCAACCTCTTCACGTAAACCTCCGGCTCGCTCTTCATCTCCTCATATTTCAAAAACAATATCTTGTCAGGCGATTTCAAGCTCGCATTCCAATACCCCAGCACGTGATCCCAAAATGGTCCGTAATCTGAAACCCCATCGCAGAACAACTCGAACGCCTCATAAAGAGTAAGAGGTGTTAAGTCATGGGGTTTGATTTTGTTCATGAAATACCACTGAGAAATGAGCACGTCTTTCGGGTCACGCCAGATGCAAATAAACTTGCTTCCGGAATCTGTAACAGATTCCGGAAACAAGGCGTAGGGGAAATGAGTAGCGAAGAGTCGAGGAGAGGGTAGGGAATCGAGATCGGCAATGGGGTGTTTGTCGTACATGTAAGCGTCTAGGAAGGGGAAAACACCATGGGGACCGGTGGTGAGAAGAGGGTGGGAAGAGAAGTCGTAGACAAAGCGGTTAACAGTGGCGAAAAGGAGGGATCGGAGCCAGGTGGTGCCGGACTTCATGAAAGCGGCGAGGAAGGTGTCGTTGGGTTTGGGTTTGAAGTGGTTTTGGAATAAGAGGACTCCTTTGAGGGCAGTGTTTGGGTTTAGCCAGTAGCCTTGGTACTTGACCAAGTGTTTGGTCCTCCACCCTCTGCCTTTAGGGAGTGTTTGGACCATTTGGTTGTAACTTTTGTAGGTATTTTCGAAGTCTTCTTCATCTTGTTGTTCTGTGTTTTTGTTGGGTGTGGGATTGAAGCTTTGGTTAGAAGCAGGGGAAGTTGCCATTGAGGAAGGGTATGTGAGGGCGCCTGAAAGAAAACAAGGAGTGTTAGCTTTCTTTTATAAAGAGGCGGATCATAATAATAATAAAAAAAAAAAAGCTTTCTTATAAAGAGTATTAACGGAGGAGACGAAACAAGAAATTTCACTACCTAGAAGCGAATTTTATTTCCAAAATATTTTACAGGGGTGAACTTATGTAATTCATAGAAAAATAATTTTTCGCTATGTAATAGTATTAGAGGGTTTTTTTTTTTTTGTGTGTGCTCGCAGGGACCCCTTCTAACCCTTGGCTCCATCCCAAGTATAGTCGTTGGCAGAGTCGGTGCATTAATATAAATATGTGGTTGTTCATAATATACTTCGTATTTATTTACTCTACACATCTATGTGAAGAAGCAACCATTTTGTAATCTATTTAAATAAGAGGTTTTTTTTTTTAACATTATTTAAATAAGAGGTTGAGTATAATCTATTTAAATAAGCATTCATGTGACTCACGCTGTGACTTAAAACATATGCTTTTCTTTTACCAATGGGATTATATATTTTGCTAAAAAAAAAAAAAACTATGGCTCAATTATTTGGTATGAGCAATGCTAGACACTAAATCCAAATAACTTATAAACTATTACAACAAAAAAATATATTTCATTACCACATCAATACATATTACATCGTGGATGCACTCATCAATTAAAAGAATGTCACATGTCAAACTATTCACCATTTTTCTATGTCGTCCTCTAATTACCCAAATCACCCATGCATTTCGTCCTCAAACTATCCAATTTTATCCTATTGGGTCCAATTCCCAACTTCCGTTAGAAAATTGGATGGAAAGTCACAACACGTGAGTTGCACATGCTTTTCCTTAAACCATTTGAAGGGTAGTATTGCCATTCTTGACTGCTCTGCTCCCATTCCACCATTCGAGAGAGAGAGAGGGGCAACTCGATCGCCGCCACCACTGGAAACTTGGGAACCAAATTTGAATAGTTCAGAAACAGTAGTCCGATGTAATGGGCTGCTGTTAGTGCATGTAATTCTGGGTTCTATGAAAGCAAAACAACGTGCAAAAGAAAGCTTTTCTATCTATGCATTTGTTTCACTTTTCAAGCAAAAACAACACTTGCAGTATATGAATAAACCAGGGATAAACCAAGTCTATAAAACAACGTTCAGTTTTGGGCGAGAATCAGAGTTTAACGAGCTTACGGTTTCGACGAGGTCGGTGCGCCATAAGAGGTTGTGGGCTGCGATGGTGCTGGTGCGCCATTAGCAGTTTCGGGCGGTGCCGGAGATGACGACTAGTGTTGAGTTTCCACGGTTGCCGATTCATTTGGGAGATCTAAGCATGTGGGGATCTGATGCCCCAATTAAACCTAGCGTCAATTTGGAGGAGAATCAGAGTTTAACGATTTGGGGTGGATTGGGAAGCAAAACGATTTATGGGAGAGAGAGAGAGAGAGAGGGGATTTTACTCTCTGTTTTTCCCCGTGGGCTGGGTTCTGATGGAGGAGGAGAAGAAGAATGAGAGGGAATGACAATTGTGCCCTTTGATATGAGAGGGAATAAAACTTTCCATCCAATTTTCTAACGGAAGTTAGGAATTGGACCCAATAGAATAAAATTGGATAGTTTGAGGACGAAATAAGTGATTTTGGTAGTTTGAGGATGACATAGAAAAATGGTGCATAGTTTGAGGGTTATAAGTAAAATTCACTCATATATATTTAGTACATTAGTTAGTACATTAATTAGTACCTCTAGACTTTTTCATTCGGTATACACCAAAAGTATACTAAATTGTCTGAGACCTATCTCAAAGTCCCACACAAAGGTTCCGCCTTCCCGTTTGTTTAAAATATGTTTCTCTAAGAATACCTATAAAAAAAAACCCATTTGGATAGTAGTAAAATAATCTTTGATTGATTTTTGGAGATGCTGTATCTCACGATTAGGTGAACCAACGTGACAAGGTCCGTCAGAACAGCAAATTACCACCAAGGATAGTAAAGTGAACTTAATTCTCATTAAGGATGCACTTAGTTTTTAATTACCTCTAAGCACAGCTCCATAGTAAGATTACTTTTTTACCCTTCAAACATAAATTTACACTTTACTCCCCTCCAACCTCCCATTTTCCCACCTCCACCCAACATCCACCTTGGGCCGGCGACCTTTTCCAGCTGGCGAAAATATCACAAGCTTTGAGCTCGTTAATTTCACTGGATTTCAAAACACAATTAATTTTTTTTGACAAGTGCAAATTTATTAAGCTCAACAAAGAATGAACCACAGTTTAGGGATTATCACCCCAATACAACACCAAGACAAAGACAAACAAAATAGCCAATAAGCCAGGGCAAAACAAAAACACAAACTATGCATATGCAGAAGTAAAAATAATGTGACGGCTTGCAATAGTATTAGACCGCTGCTTCTCTCTCTAGAAACGCTAAACTCTGCTTCTCTGGAATCAAATTATGATCTGAAATCAACCGAAGAAAAAGATCATCTTGTTAGAAGTACCAAGAAGATCAAGAGTACCAACATTGATTCTCCTCCTTTCGAGGAAGTAACCTCCATGGATGCAATATAGGAAATTTCTACCCAAAGCAACGCACAAGATACACCTATGGAAAACCCACCTCTGGGTATTCCCTCAACAGAACAAACACCTTTCACCCCTACCCAAGGAAGAACCCCTGAGAAGGCTAGATCTTTCAAAGCCGCACTACTCAACGCCCACAATCCCTCCATGGATTGTGACAAAGAAAGAATGTCTGCTTTTGAGGACGAAAGTGATGAAGAAGACATGGAATTGGAACCCAACAAGACAGTATCTCGAATCAAGGTGG